>JAPMLY010000960.1:0-140479 GCA_026401115.1 Tetraselmis chui
GAGAGAGAGAGAGAGAGAGAGAGAGAGAGAGAGGGAGAGATGGAACGGGGCAATTGAATATATGTAGTGGATGATAAATAATATACTATTTGGCATCATTTCTTGTTTCTAAAGAAAGAATCAACCAGTAAAGGAGAAAGGAACACAAGCACATAAGCAGGAGAGGGAGAGAGATATTTGTGCATAAGCAAGTTATGTAAGTAAGTATTTCAGTTTGACTATTGTATGAGTTATATAAGTTATATAAGTCACAAATAATTCTTTTTGGATTCATTATTTGTTTCCAAAGAAAGTTTTAACCTGTAAAGAAGAAAGGAACACAAGCACACAAGCAGGAGAGGGAGAGAGATATTTGTACAGAAGTAAGTTATGTAAGTTAGTATTTTAGTATGATATTGTATATTGTATTGGAAATATGCGAATATGCGAATATGCGAATATGCGAATAGGCGACCCCCCTTCCCTCAACGGACTCTGGGGCTGCTGGAGCTTTTTTGGCAATTCACCTCTTTGGCGGCCTCCTCCTCCGACCGTTCCCGGCGGCGGCCGGTGCTCGCATCCGCTCCCTGGTCCAACGTCGAGTGTGTCTCTGGTTCTCTACGTCCGGAGAGGACGGACTCACGGGCATTGACACCCTTCTACGTGATATTCGATATGGAGGTGAGCTTGCACGTGCGTGCCCGGGAGCTTCTGCGCCTAGACGCCCCGGCGGTCGGGGCCGGGGTGGGGGGGGCTCTCGTCGTCGCCGGGCCCAGAACACTCAACGGGAGGAGTACCACCCACCGACTCGCCTCTCTGAAAGTGACCTCCGACGCCGTGCTGCCTTCCGTCGGGCTCGTGAGCTAGGGGAAGTTGGCCAGAGTGCGACGGGCCCGGATGGCCCTAGACGGAGCCGACCTCGGAATGGTAAAAGACGCGGACGCGGTTTTGGCCGCTCTTCAGCGGTTGCATCCTCCTCCCGGTACTCCTCATCCAAACTGTAGAATCTCCCCGACCGTCTGCCCCCCCCGGCGCGCCCACCCCTCACGTATTTAGATGACAGTGACAGCCTCAAAATATGGGAGGAGTCTATGCTCCTTGTCTTGAGAAAAGCACCTCGCTAGTCAGCCCCCCACGTTGATGGCTGGCGATGGGAACATGTCCGTGACTTGAATGTTCCGGCATGGCGTAAGTGGGTTAACCGCTTTCTAATCGGCGGGAAACATTCCCGAGGCTGCGGCGGACTTTCTGGCGAGTGCGACCGGGTGGGCTCTTCACAAGCAAACCGGGGTTGACCGTGACGCCACTCGCCTTCGGGGTGAGGCTCCTAAAGTCCGGCCGTTGGCTGCTGGCAGCGTTTTGTCGCGGTTAGCTCATTGTCACGCCATAGCGCGGATAGTGACTGTCGCGGCCGACCACTTGGGCCATGTACAACGATCGGATTTCACCAAAGCGGGTATCGAGCGAGCCATTCACACCACTCGCATTGGCTTACACGCTATTCCCGATTTCAGCCTTCTAAGCTTGGACCTTGAAAACGCCTTCAACACCATTTCCCGCCGGAGTTTCCTTGCGGAGCTGTACAAGAACCCTGACTTGCATCCCATTATCCGGTTGGTTGAGATGATACATTCACGGGACTCCACGGTGTATTACTTCGACCCCAACGATGCTTCGCTCCTACACGGCACGGTTCAATCTCGTACGGGTGTCCGACAAGGAGATCCTCTTGGCCCGCTTTTGTTCAACCTGGCGATAAGCACCCCCCTCCGGAATATTGGAAAACGGTGCAAGGATTCAGCGGCGATCCAAGCCTTTTCTGATGATGACAAGTATTTGATCAAAACGCCTTTCGTCCCGACAGTGATTACGGTGGCTACGGAGGAAATGGGGAAAGTCTACTCGAATGTTCAACCAATCAAATCTTCGTGCATGGTACCTCCGGATACGGCCCTTGAACTTGTCGAGGTGATACGGGCGATGGTCCCCGTTGTTACGGGTACTAGTAACCTTGGAGCCCCTTTGGCGATGGACTTCTCGATGGCAGACGGCCCTCCAGCGTCTCATAACGAGAACTATGTTCACTCTTGGCTGCATGACACCGTTGAGGCTCATCAACTCCTCTTGGACAAGATCGTATGCTTTGCTATGTCGGACTTCGGAGGGACACACGCCGCTTTCCGTTTGACAACCACGTGTGCGGTACGCCGCTATGGTTTCTTGCTCCGCACCCTCCCCCCAGATATCTGCCGACCGTAGCTTGCTACTGCAGATAGGGCCGTTCGTGCAGCAGTTTATCGAATCTTTGGCGTTTCTTTGGACGCACAAACACTTGATCAACTGAATTGTGCTAAACGACAGCTCTCCCTCCCTGCGGAGTTTGGGGGGCTTAATGTACCGTCCCTCGAGCTCGACGCCGAACCTGCTCACTATGCTTCATTCACTGTGACCCTCGCCAACCTGATTACTGATTACGAGTCCGAGTCGCTAGGTCCTTTGTACGGCCTCATCCGACAGGAACTACTGAATGTTGCCACTTCTACTTTACCGTGGGCGGTCCAATTGCGCAATTCGTACGACTCTATCTCCACTATGGGCGGGTTTTCGGAATCGGAGCTTGTGGTGTTGACTAACACACTGAACCAAAACCTTTCTGATTATGCCGGGCCCGATGTCGAGTTGGTGGTATCTAAGGTCAACAATGCGGTGGCACCCGCTACCCAAGTGACTAGCCTACAACTTCCGACTCCCGATGCTCTCACTCGCTTGGGAGATTCCGGGGGCCACATTCAACGCGGCATTTCGCGCATTCTTCGTGCCCGGGCCTACCTTGACCTCTTGGCGTTCTGCAGACCTTCCCCACCGGACTATATGAGGGTGATTTCGGGTACGGGTCACGGGGCTTTGGCTATCTTTTTCGCTTCAAATGAGTCCAGTTTCAAGGTGCCATATGATTGCTATACGATGGCAGCCCACCGGGTGCTTGGCTTGACTGCGGAGCGCGCCGCTCATGTTCGAAAATGCCCTCGGTGCAATGAGGCCCCTTCAGAATCTCGCGGGTATGGATCTTCGTCGACGGCATCGAGCATCTTTATGTCGGGTGAGCGCTCAACAGCCGCTATGCTAATGGACCATATCCCCCGGTGCCCGTGCTCTTGGTATATCATTCAACTCCATGACCGTATTGTCCACGTGCTTGAAGAGTTCATGCTTGAAGCGGGGGCTACTAAGGGCCGGGACTTGCGGTTGGAGGTCCGCCGTATTCGGTCGGGAGCTTCACGTGATCGTCCCGGGGATGTGGTTTGGTTAGACTTCATGGCTCCGCACCGTCATCTTGTTGTTGATGTGACGGTTACAAGTGCTCGCACGAACACCAACGTTCCTCGTATAGTTGCTCGCCTTCCGCTCCCTGGCAGCCTTGCATTGGGAGCTCAGCAAGGCAAACTTGATGCGGATCTCCGCACTTCCGCTTTGCTTGGCACGCCTTCGGTACAGTCGGTCCATGACTATTATCCCTTCGCCATGGAGGATGGGGGCCGGTTGGCGCCGATGGCGGCTGAGTTGGTCGATCGCTTGGCTATTTTGGTGGCTGTTCGTCGCTTCCCTTGCATGGGGGCCGCTAACTCTCGTTCCTTGCGCTCTGACAGTTATGTCCGTATGCAGCATTTTGTCCGTCGGTCTACTTCTCTTCCGTTTCGGCGTTTTTTGGGGGATGTGCGACGTGAATTCATGCAACGTCTTTCTGCTGCTCTTCATGGCACTCTGTGTTCTTATCTCCGCGACGCTTTTCAGGAGGGCATTGCTGGTGCTGTGGCATGCCTTCCTGTTCCTGGGGCTAGGGTTTTTTTTTTTTTTTTCCCTCCTTTCTTCTTTTTTGCTTATTGGCCTCCACTGGTTTTTCTTGTAAGAAATTTTGAAATATCAATCGTCTATTTCGTTATATCAAAGCCAACACGTTTCTTATCCCCGAAAATGTGGAAAAACATTCCGAATAGTAGAAAAGTAATACCCGAAGATATGACGAGCAAGCACGAAATTTTCTGCCGGTACATTTGGTACCTTTTGATACGTGGTTGTACGTTTAGTACGTTGTGGTACGTTGTGGTACGTTTGGGTATGTTTTGATGCGGGGCTGTACGTTTGGTACGCTTTGATACGTTTTGGTACGTCGGTATGCCTCGTCGGATTTTTTGATATGAAGCTATCCCTAGAGGGGAATTTCCTCTATATAAAAATGGTAGCTACCTGTATCTTAGCGATATTCAGCGACTCTTTTATTGTCATCACGGCAGTACAACTGTATCGCCGTATTTTCCCTGGACAGTACAGAGTTACTAGTAGTATATCTCTTCTCGATAGTTCGTTTCCAGATACAGTATAGTTCTGAAAGCTTGTGCGATAAGGTTAGATAAACGGTACAGATAATCTCAGATAATCTGTATCACTAGTAATAGTTTTGTTTAGTTAGCAGACAGCACAAGCTACAGGTTCTAAGGCTGTTTCTAGAACACCTGAGGCGTGGATATTTAAGACGGGGACTTACTGGCCGAGGGGGAGACCCAGACCGGTAAAGACCAGATTTACGCCACACCCAGATTGTAAAAAACCCTGTTCCTAAGACAATCTTACTAATCCTCTCAACGATGTATGATTAGATCTAGAGATCAGGTTCTACTATTAGTCTAAGGTTGCCAACTTAGCCTAACCAAAGTAGCACCTCCCAACAGCCATCCGTAAAATAGCACAAACAACCGCTGAGACCCCACATGTAGCACCCCCACTACCAGCAGCAGCGGCACTACCGGCAAGAGCAGCAAGAACACCCCCACTTGCAGCCCTCCGTACACCTGTTGCAACACGCTATCCCCCAGTAGAAACAGCAACCTCCGATCGCCACCTAGCACCAGCACGTGCAGCAACATGAGCAGCTGCACCCTCCGTAGCAGCACCAGTAACACCAACACCCCTATATGCGGCCATGCACACGCTAGTACCAACACCGACAGCCGACCGCCGACCAGCAGCCGCAGCACCACCGCCACCGCCACCACCACCACCAGAAGCAGCAGCAACATCAACGGCGGCACCAACACTAGCAACATCTCTACGTCCGCCGGCTGTTGCAGCAACAATAGCAACAACGGTGCGCCGACCATCATCGGCAGCCTCCGGCGAATCAGCAGCGGCGGGGGCAGCCCGCCGCCCACCAACAGTAGCCCTCGCAGCCCGCCGCAGAGCATCACGCTTTTCCGTCCGACTCGTAAGGGGGCGACGGGCGGCGCAAGTGGCGCGCACTAAAGATGCCCAAGAGCCACCGAGGGGGGGTAGAGACAAAGCGGATCGAAGAGGGCGTCGCGCATTATGACGAGGAGTGGCGTGGCGGCCCGATGCGGAAGTACGGACATGGGATGCAGGGGGGCAGACAACAGACGACGCACGGACCGTAGCACGGGCCCGACGAGCAACAGAATCTCGACGGGAAGGTCCATACGCGGAGGACCGGGCGAAAGGGGGAAGAGGGGAGGGAGAAGCCAATCGGGACGGCCCGGGAACAAGACGCGAAGGCTGGTCAATGGCCCGGTCGTCGGCCACAACAAGGCCCCGGGAGCATCTAAGATCGCTACAAAAGACGTAGAGCCACCCCCTCCCCTGCCTCCCCGCTACGAACAAGGAGGAGGGGGGGAGGGTAAGGATCAGGCGGGGGCGACCTGCATGGGCGCCGACGAGGTCCTCCGCCGACAAGGCCTGACGAGCTAGTGAAATATTTTCTTAAGCATTTATTCCATTAAGAGAAAAGTGCACGGCTCGTAGGAACACGGTTCGGCCGTTACATGGCCCGCGGGACGAAAAAATAACGTCAACTACCTAGAAAAGAACTATCAAAAAGAGATTTTCCTAGTAACTTTGTATTGTCCCGGAAAAGTACGGCGATACAGTGGTATACTGCCGTGATGACAATAAATGAGTCACTGAATATCGCTAAGATACATGTACTATTTAGAGGAAATAAATAATGTCTGATACCAGCACTTAGAGAAATGGGCTAGGATATGACACTCTCCCCTCCTTAAGCACCAGCGTCCTCGCTGTGCAGTACTCATGGTATTGATTTCTTGGGTATTCTTGCATGCCAGCGGTTGCGAAATCTGACAAAGTCGGGAGTTCAGAAAATTCTCGATAAACACCCGTTCGAAGAAATTCGGAAAAGATGTTTAAGTGGGTGGGTTGACTCCTCGCATGGGTTCCCAAGTGTCCTCGCTAGGTACGTTGAAGGGTGCCGCCCAGCGAACTTTGAACAAAAGTCCCGTGCCGTGAAACACCTGGTGTAAGCTCACTATCGTTGGCAGCCGTAACATGTAACGGCGTTTCCCAATATGCTCCTCAATTGTAAAAGGTCGAAGCTGTCGATAACGTAGCTTGCGGTTAGTATGTCCTCGCATGAATAGATCTATACTATTTGTAACGACTGACACTTTGTCTCCTCGAACAAAGTGTGGGGTTGTCGACGGTTCTGAACGAGCTTGCGTTTCATCCTTGTGCGTGCAATTGTAACACCGTACGTACTAGAGCATGAATCTCTTGCAAAAGTTTTAACCGCCATGTAGCGTCTTGCGAAACCGGAATCGAAGGTCGCATGATGATCAAAACGTCAAGGGGCTCCTCTTGAGAATAGTCAAAATTCGCGTCGAAGGGGGTGTGCTCAATTCCTAGCGCACGAGTGTCGTTGTACGCGAATTCCACTTGAGGCAACATATCTGCCCATTTTGATCCGTCGTAACATAAAAAACATCGCAGAAGCTACTAAAACCTTATGTTGACGCGTTCCGTTAGTCCGTCCTTCCTTTAGTGTCGGCTAGAAGACATGTTGAGCCGCGTTCCAAGGCGTCTCCCCGGTGTCGGCCAAAATCCGCTCACGAATTTCGGGTCGCCTATCACAATCTAACACTCGGGGTAGTAGTCCATGCAATATGTAGACTCTATGTAAAAACAAACTAGCAGTTTCGTTTGTTGTTACGCTCTCCATACACGGCAGAAAATGGGCCATTCGATTCAAATGGTTGACCACAATTAACACGTTGTCAAGCCATTACTCACATGCAAGTGTGCCACGTAGTCAAGTCCCACATTATACCACGGTATGGGTGGAACAAGTAAAGGGTAAAGAGCCGCATGCATCTGTCGTTGAATATTTGCTTGTCGATACACGACGCAACGCTCAAAAAATATATATATATACTAGGAATTGTCCTATAATTGTCCTATAATTGTCCTATAATTGTCATATGTCCAAAAGTGTCATTTTGTAATCACGCGTGACTCTTAGCAGCTGCCGCCATGTGGTAAGAGTTACGCGTGTTGATTACGAGACTTTTCTGTCATTTTGGCGAAATATATTTCATTTCTTACAATTTCAAAAGTGACAAACCCCAGCTGATAACCCAGCTGAACCCTGTCACTAAACCCTGCTTAGGTCAAGGATGCAAACCCTATATATGAACCTAATCTGTACCGCGCATAGCACGTCACATTCATTGTACAGTACTTCGAATGACGTGTATTTCAGCTGCAAAATTTTAGGTTTTTCTGCTTAGGGTTTTTCATATATATTTAGGGTTTTCAACGAGAAAATCGCGCAGTGTACTCGCGTACTTTGATTTATTTATTTATTTCGCGCGCGCATTCCGCGGGGCTCATCTGGTTCTACTTAGGGATGCAGAAAGAGGTTGGTTGAAGAGGAAGACTATGAAGAGTGAGGGTGTTCCAAAAATGAGTAGGCTGTTCCAAAAATGAGTAGGCTGTTCCAAAATGGGATTTCAGATTTGGAACACGCTTAGCACGTCATTCCCACGTCATTTTCAACACGACCTGTAAATCACACGTGCTTTTTCGCCCTGTTCCAAAAAGTTCCAGAAAACTTTTTCCCAGCAATACCTATGTGTGTGCTGTGACGCACACTTCTTTTTCTATAGAAATCTTTTTCAGAAAAGAATTGGAACATTGGAACAACCAGCTGGTAACTCGGTGTTCCGTAAAAAAATGACGTGGGATGACGTGCTAAGCGTGTTCCAAAACGGATTTCAATTTTTGGAACAGCTTGGAACAGCTTGGAACAGCTTGGAACGTACAGGTACTCGCTTCGCTTATTCCGATATCTGGAATTGACGATAATAAAAATAACGTGACTCTCAAACGCACGCAGTCACGTGATCACGCAGCACGAGAACGAGAACGATAGTAGTTTAGTGTATAACATACCGTGACTCTCAAACGCACCCGCGACAGTACTTCAGCAGAATCGCGTACGGTACTGTATTGGAAATGACGTGTATCATCGCAGCACACTGCTTGATTTATTTATTACGCGATTTCCGGTGTTCCAATGTTCCAATGTTCCACGCTCTAAAAATTTGTTCTCAAAAAATTGAACATGTGTGCTCCGTGCGCGCAAACTTTTTTTTCTACAGACTACTTTTATAGAAAAAAAATTGGAACATTGGAACAATCACCTGGGATATTCCCTGTACTGCTCACAATGACGTAGTTTACACTTCACATGCTGTTCCAAAAACGGGGTTTCAAAATTGGAACAGCTTGGAACAGCTTGGAACAGCTTGGAACAGTGTAGTGCAGTGCGTTTATGAGTCTCGGTATGTTCTACCAAAGTACTATTGGGACGCTCGTTTTTTGTCTCGGTATGTTCTACCGCTAATGTACAATGCGTTTGAGAGTCTCGGTATGTTCTACCAAAGTACTATTGGGACGCATCACTACTACTCAAGTGCCCATCTTGCATTGCGATCCATCGAACGGCGACACGCCCTCCTTGAATCGCTGAATCTCCACGAGCGCCTTTTGCCGCGGAGCGCGCCCCTTCTTCAATAGCTGCTTGAATTCTTTGAAGCGGATGCCTTTCTCGAATAGCACGAGGATATCAATTACATCATCGGTGAAGCCCGGGTACTTCGCTTTAAAGTATTTCCTATCGAACACGGGCTCGTTCTTGTAGTCGAAGGCCGATATGTCTAGAAACGCCTTGCTCAAATATTCTAGCTCGTCGGGTGTCATCGCACGACCAAGACTAGTTTCGCTCATCGCTACTACCTGTTACTTCTATGATGAAGGGAAAAGTGCCGCTTGAGCTGCCGCAGGTACCACTACTAGAGCGGCTAGTGTGGCAGGAAAAGCACCGCGTGAACTCCGGGCGAATCCGCGTCGCACACCCGACGCATGTCTTGGTCTTGGCCTCGTCGCGCTTCTTGTGGCACGGGAAACAATAGACGTACTCCGGCTTCACCTCGCGCTTCCGGCACATGGGGCACGGGTTCTCCAAGCGGTTGTTGGCCATCTCCTTCCGGCACTTGCGGCAGTGCGTGTTGACGTAAACCGAAATTCGTTGGCACTTCTCGCAAAGTTTTGTCGCCGGCCGACTGCGACGAGAGGTTCCCGAGTCCTCGGAGGCGGCTTGAGAAATTGTGACGGAGATAGTTGTAGTGGACGCCATTGTTGCCGGCCGCTACCAAAAAGCCCGCCTTAAGCCGCGTCACTCGACGCTAGATAATTATAGGCGGTAGGAGTAACACAATGCCAAGGGCGCGCATCTATTCCGACGAGGAGCGAGCCGCGAGAGCCAAGGAGGCGCAGAAGCGATGGCAACTCAAGAACAAGGACCGCCTACGCGAGTACGCTCGCCAATATGTAGAGAATAATCGTGAAAAAGTCCGTGGACACGCGATGCGCTATTACTGGAGGCATCGCGATGAAATCATTGTCGCGAGAAGGGAAGAGTATCACCGCAAGAAGCTAGAGCGACTTAACGCGGCGTCTAATGATGGCGTGTGAAAATCTGTAATACTAATAATGGCCCCTCGCACTCTCCAATTCCAAGAAGTTTACTTCAACACCAAACCCCTGCACCATGTTGCTCGCCAAGCTCAAGGCGACGATTCCGCAAAGAAATTTGCAAGCGAAATACTTTCGCGAGCTCCGCGGGCCGCTACACCATGCACTAAGGTCACCTACCAACGCCACGAATACCACGTGGGCGGCGAAAACTACGAGATTGGGCGATTCTATGCTACTCCATACCAATGCTACCAAACTATGATGCACGAGCTACGCGGCTTTGTCATTGATGGCAGGTACAAGCAGCTTCACATGAGCAATGCGCATCCAAGGATGATTGCGTCGAAGCTCCATGGCGAGTGCAAAGGTGTCATTCAAAACTATGTCGATAATCGCGACTCCATACTCGCCGAAGTTCAGCTCGCGTGCGAGTGTGACAAGCGCGCGGCCAAAGAGTTGTTTCTTCGCATCATGTACGGCGGTACACCCCGAAAGTGGTGCAACGATCACAGCTTGAAGTCCCCTCCGGATTTTGTGTATCGCTTCGCGGACGCCATCACGGGCATTGGCGCTCAGCTCGAGAGCGAGAACGACGCCTTGTTCGAGAAGTGCAAGAAGATTGCAAAGCACAAGAGGGCGGCCCTCAAAAGGCAGTTTAGGGATGAGTGGCGGTCGACCGCATTGGCGTTGTATCTGCAACACCGTGAGTCCGAGGCCATTGAAGAGACCATAGACATTCTTGCCAAGCGCGGAGTGACCGTGGTCGGGATCATTCACGATAGCGTCATTGTCCCGGCGAGCTGCGACGTGGACGTGGAGCTCATCAACGACGCAGTTTGTGAAAAGTTCAACTTGGAGTTCAAATTCAAGTACGAGGAGTTTGAGAAGGACCAAGAGTGGTACAACACGCTTGTCGAAGGCAGCGACTACAACGACAACGGGAGACCCGATCTCAACGAGTTGGAACAAGCGATCGTCGAGGCCGCCTCGTGCAACGAACAGCCCGCCGCCGACGTTTTCAAGTTGTGCCATCCGCGGAATTTTGTGTGGCTGGGATCCGAGCGGCAATGGGTGGTCTTCATGCAGCCTAGGTGGGTTAAAGTGAGCCACGCCCATATGGTGAAAATTATCTACGACACGTTGGTCGGGAGCTTCACACACCTATGTGATTGGCTTTGAGGATGGCGTATACGACTTTCGGGAGAAGCGGTTCCGCGAGGGCTTGCCGGAGGACTTTGTGACCATGTCATGCGGCCATTCCATCCACACCCGACCCGACAGCTCCATTCAGGCCAAAATTGCCAAGTTCTTTGAAGACGTGATCCCCGACGACGAGAACCGCGAGTATCTTTTGAACATGCTAGCTTGCTCGATTCACGGTGATCGCCCGAACGATGACCTCCTAATTTGCCAAGGGAGAAGCTCTAACGGCAAGTCCACGATGATCCGCATGCAAGGAGCAGCGCTCGGAAACTATTTCTATGGCCCCGACGTGAAGATGTTTTTGCACACCAAGAACAACGACTCAATTCTGTCGTCCGAGACCGCAAAACTGAAGGGTAAGAGGTGTTGCATGCCAACAGAAGCCAATCCGGGATCGGTCTTGAACACGCAAAAGGTCCGACAAGTCACAGGAGGCGATCTGATCCAATGTCGTGACTTGCACAAATCGGCCATCGAGTTCACCGCGCGAGCCCTCCTTATCATGGGGTTCAACGACGTTCCATCCGTGTCCGATTCCTCGCAAGCCATGGAGCGCAGAATGAGGATTCTCAAGTTTGAGCGGCGTTTTGTTGAGCACCCCACGGAGCCCCATCACTTGCCCATTGACAAGACACTCCGAGACTACGTGAGCACAAAGGAAGTTGGCGCCCAAATGATGCTCATGCTCATCGATCGATTCAACCGATCTGGGTTTGCCTTCTCGACCCCCGAGCCGATTCTCCAATTTGCAAAGGACTTTCTTGCGGAGAACGACGTGCTTCAAGAGTTTCTGGACGAGCACGTCACCTTTGTGGACTCTTCCCTTGGCAAGAAGCTGCCGTTGATGGATATTTTCACCAAGTTGAAGAGGGGCAAGTACGCCGATCTTGTCTACGTCCCGCGGCCTCAAGACCTCTCGCAGATGCTGCGGAACAAGGGGTTGGCCCTGAGGCGTCACATGAACAAGTCTTACTTGTGGGACGCGACCATCAAGCACTCGGAGTGTGACTTTGTGGATGCATGAGGCATGGGGATGGATGGTTAGTAACCTATTAACCTCTTTAACCTCTCAGAGCTTTTTGAAATTCCCAGACATTGTAATTTAAAACTTTCAAAATTTTCTCAAAGACTTTTCGAAAATTTTAAAATTCTTGCAATCAGGTTAATCTGGTTAATCTTTAAAAATTTTAAAAGTAGTATATAGTCCTTAGTACGTGATTGCTACGTGAAATTCGAAAGCACGTGAATTTTCAACGATTAACCTGATTTGAAACAGGTTAATATAGGTTAATACAGGTTAACACAAGTGCAACCGGGGCGCCAAGAAGTGTCTCCCCCTTTTAACCGCTTTTACAAAGAAATGAGCTTCTCGCTGCATTTGGACACCAAGTTTGCGGACCAGACGTTCGGCGACAACTCGGCCGTGTTCTTCCTCTCGGAGCCCATCGTGCTGCCCTCCGACGTCTACGAGTGGCACATCTCGATCCCGCACGCCACCATCCCCCTGTCGCATTGGGTGATCACCGAGGAAAACAACCTGCTGCACCTGGAGTTTGCGGAGGAGGACCGGTTCATCGCGCTGCCCCTCGGCAACCGTTCGGTCGACGAGCTGATAATCTACCTCAACGACGGGCGCCTCTTGGACGGCTTCGAGGCCAGCTACGACGAGGCCATAAACCGGCTCGTGATAGCTTCGAGCGAGCCGGACGCCACCCTCGCCGTCGGGGATTTGACGACCTGCGCCAAGCTCCTGGGGCTCCGCCCTACCGACGCGTCCGTCGACGGCGTGCTCGTGGGCGGCCGGGGCGTGGACCTCTCCGGCACCTCCTCCATCTTCATCCGGTCGAACCTGAGCACCCGCAACCGGGACCCGGTGACGCGCGCCCAGTCCAACGTCCTCGCCAAGGTGCACGTGTCGCGGAACTTCAACGAGATCGAGTACCACTCGTCGGGCGTGCAGTTTGCCATCTCCGACCGGTCCATCAGCGTCATCCTCGTGTACCTCACCGACGACGAGCAAAAGAGCCTGGACTTTCACAACGTCGACTACTCGCTCACGATCGAGTTTGCGCTAAAGCGGAAGGAGCGCATCGCGCACGCCGTGGACTACCGATTATCTGGGGTGATGTTTAACAGGAATGAATCGCAACCCGGAAACGCTGCGCCCAAGAAACCTGCCGATGCGGCGGGCGATCCAAGTGGACCTGACGGAGGTGAACGAGAAGCTGCGCGAAGTGGAAGCGCAGCACGCGATTGACGTCCTAGCCCTCGAGGCGCTCACAGACACGGTGACGGGGTTTTCCGACAACTTCAGCGCGGCGAACATCCGCACCGATAACATCACAACGATCGGGTTTGACACCGACATATCCGTGGGCGCGTCACTCTTACCGACGACGGTTCCGGTGTTGGGGCCGATTCACTCACTCGGCAGCGAATCCCACGAGTGGAAGACTGTGCACGCCGAAGAGGTTATGCTTGCTGGAGTGAGCTTGAGCAATACATTGGGGGGATTGAGGGAGGATATAGACGCCATCGAGGATCAGCACCTGAAAGTGGAGGGAGACGGGCTCATCGGCGTGGACCAAAACAAACGTGACTTCGGGGCGTTGGACTATCCGTGGTGGACCATCTACACAACCGACATCACCGTTAATGACAACATAAATGCCAACATGCTGAAATCCAGCCGCTCTGATACCGATGACATCACGGTGTACGCCAATCTCGTGCCAAATGACACGGACATCGGTGGGAACACGATTGGGACGTATACGAAGCCGTGGCAAACCGGGCACTTCCACGACGTATATGCTAAGAATCTATTTGGGCAGAATGAGGAGGGTTACTCTCGCCGGGCACTTCTCGACGGGGACCAAAACGTTAGCTCTACCATTACCCCAAAGGCTGAAACGCAGGTGGATTTCGGCTCAACATCGAGACCTTTTAGCAAAGCCTATTTTACGGACTTGTACGGGCTAGACGCCTCCGGCACGCCACGGAGGGCGCTGTTAGAAGGGGATACAGAGATTGTCCCAGGTCCACCCGGTCCACCCGGCCCCAAAGGCGACCCTGGCAACGATGGTGCTAAAGGCGATTAAGGCGACCCTGGTAACAACGGTGCCAAAGGCGACCCCGGCAATGACGGCCCACCAGGCCCCAAGGGCGACCCTGGTAACAACGGTGCCAAAGGCGACAAAGGCGACCCCGGAAATGACGGTGCTAAAGGCGACAAAGGCGACCCCGGTAATGACGGTGCTAAAGGCGACAAAGGCGACTCCGGAGATGACGGCCCACCAGGCCCCAAGGGCGACCCTGGTAACAATGGTGCTAAAGGCGATAAAGGCGACCCCGGTAATGACGGTGCTAAAGGCGACAAAGGCGACCCCGGAGATGTCGGTCCACCAGGCCCCAAGGGCGACCCCGGTAATGACGGTGCTAAAGGCGACAAAGGCGACTCCGGAGATGACGGCCCACCACGCCCCAAGGGCGACCCCGGCAACAATGGTGCCAAAGGCGACAAAGGCGACTCCGGAGATGACGGTCCACCAGGCCCCAAGGGCGACCCCGGCAACAATGGTGCTAAAGGCGACAAAGGCGACCCCGGCAACAACGGTGCTAAAGGCGACAAAGGCGACCCAGGAAATGTCGGCCCACCAGGCCCCAAGGGCGACCCCGGCAACAACGGTGCCAAAGGCGACAAAGGCGACCCAGGAAATGTCGGCCCACCAGGCCCCAAGGGCGACCCTGGTAACAATGGTGCCAAAGGCGACAAAGGCGACCCCGGAAATGTCGGTCCACCAGGCCCCAAGGGCGACCCCGGCAACAACGGTGCTAAAGGCGACAAAGGCGACTCCGGAGATGACGGCCCACCAGGCCCCAAGGGCGACCCCGGCAACAACGGTGCCAAAGGCGACAAAGGCGACCCAGGAAATGTCGGCCCACCAGGCCCCAAGGGCGACCCCGGTAACAACGGTGCTAAAGGCGACAAAGGCGACCCCGGCAACAACGGTGCCAAAGGCGACAAAGGCGACCCCGGCCGCGATGGGGCCGACGGAGGGGATGCGACGTGGCTGGATTTAAATGGCCGGCCGAATTGGACAAACTACTTCTCGCTCGGTGGCACCACGGACACCGTGACAATCGGCTCCAACAACTTCAAGAGCGGCGACTTCGCTCCCAACGGCCAAGGCGTGTATGACCTCGGCGACCCCTATGCTCGGTGGCGGCGCTTTTACGCGGAGGAAATATATGCAGACAAGGGAATCGACGCGGGCAACAATCGCATCACAAACGTCGCAGCCCCGGTAGGTTACTACGATGCTGCAACGAAAGGGTATGTTGACGATGCCGTAGGATCGGGTACAACGTCATGGAGCGGTTTGACAGACAAGCCTGAGTTTTTGGCTAAGATTTCGTACGACAACATCGGACAATACATGGACCCAGTACAGACTTCAAATTTTGACATCGTATTGCATGACTCCTTGACACCGTCGGCGGACTCGACGTACAATCTGGGGCAAGACCTCCGACGATTTTTATTCGGCTACTTCGAGCGGGTGCGCTTGTCGGGAAACGATCCGTACTACGACGACGAGGCTATTACTTATGAGTTCCTTCGGTCCTACGTCACTGAAAACGCACAAGGTACATCGTCATGGAGCGGGATCTCCGATAAACCGGCGTGGGTCGACAAAATTTCGTATGACAATAATGTTGATCCGGAAAACCCCTCAAATTATGACATAGTGGTGAGTGACTCGATCATTCCGGACGGACTTTACAGCATTGGACGTGACAACAGACGTTTTGTTTACGGATATTTTCAGCGTGTGCGGGTGTCTGAATCACCGTACGACGACGATGAGGCAGTACCGTTACATTATATGCGCGAATATGTCGCAGCGAATGCTATGTGGTCTGAATGGAGCGGCATTAGGGGGAGGCCGACATGGACGGACCGATTCAGTGGCGACACAACGGTGAGCGTGGGAAGTGATCTAATTCCGAACGCCACAAACCAATTCGACATAGGAAGTGTGTCCTTGCCGTGGAGGCACAATTACACAGCAAACTTGACTGTCGGCTTAATTGGTACAATAGCCGCATTGATTGTAAACAGCTCTTCTTCTTTCAGCGATAAGCGTATTCAAGACGTGGGCGAGCCGACAAGTGATACCGATGCTGCCACTAAAAAATACGTGGACGACACAGACTCGGCGATGTCTTCACGAGTATCGGGTGTCGTGTCGTCGCTCCAATTTGAACTGATTCCGACGATTAATTCGCCTATAGTCACCCATCTGACAGCGGAGGTGGTAAACTACGCCTCCTATGGAAAACTTTTCCTTCGAAACATGGAGATGATTGTACCGACCATCTCAACACCGAGTGATGTTAGTCCCAGAATCATTGTAACCCTATATAAGCAACCACTCGAAATCGGACAATCTGCTTGGATTGAGTCGTCAAGCTCCGCTCAGGTGAAGTTTGGTCAGCTACATTTCGAATTTCCCGATAAAGATATAACGTTCACTTACTCACAGGGGTACGATACAAGTCCGCTCGTAAGAATAACAGTCACCCGAGTGGTCCCTTTTTATTCGGTAAACATGATAACCAATGTTACACATCGATTGAAACATCAGCAAGCGGGTGTAGAGGAAATTTGGTTGTAGACGCAATGGGGGGTCTCCTTGCGCCCCCCCTCGACGCATGAAATGCAAGACCCCCCAGCTAGCGGTCCTCCTCGTCGACGTCCTCTTCCGTGTCCGTGTTGCGATAGTAGCGCGTGGTCATCGTCCAGTTGTGCTTGAACATGGGCGCAATCTCCCTCAACCTGGCCTCCGTGCCCGCGTTGTCGCCCGTGTTGACCAATTCGCTGATCATGCTGTGGCGGATGTCGAGCACGCCGACACCGAGGGCCCTCCTGAGGATTTTCCCCGTTGTCTCCTTGTTGTTGCCCAAAAGGTACTTGGGCTTCTTGGCCTTGACCCACTTGTCGAGCACCTTGTAAGGGCGCTCCGTCTTCTTGAGGGTGAAGAGGTACGGTTCGTAAATCTGCTTGGTCTTGAACTCCTTGATACGCATCTTCCCCGCGGCGTGATAGTACGCATTGGGATACTTGTCCATTTCCTTCACCGATCCAACCACTTTCACGGTCGCGAGCTCGCCTCGCAGGCCCTTGAGCGACGTCTGCAGAACCGCCGCGACGTACTCCGGTGAGGTTTCCCCAAATTTTCTCTTCACGCCCGTAATGCGCTTCTTGATGCTGGCCAAGCTCTCCACCTTTTGGGAGCCCGTTGCCTCGATGGCCTCCGTCTCCGCCTTCTTGATGTGATAGAGCATGCGCTCGCGGAGTAGCTCGATGGTGGAGCCGTAGGCGGCTTTGAGCTCGGGGATGTACTTAGCGGGAGCGACGAGACTGTTGTAGTTGGACTTGGCCGTGTTGCTATTAGGATACGTCTCATCGATGTAGTCGGCAAAGAGGTCGGTCTTTCGTAAACACGCACCTAGGTCCTCGGCCTTGTCGCAACCGAGTGCGGTAACGAGCTTCTTAAAATTCAACGAGTACTGTTTGGCAGTACTTTTAGATATTGTCCTGCCAGTGGGTTTTCCGTTGGCATCAATCTGCGGCTTTCCCTCCAAAGTCAGGATTTTCGATGCAAGCTCCTCGCGAAAATGACAGAAAAGTCTCGTAATCAACACGCGTGACTCTTACCACATGGCGGCAGCTGCTAAGAGTCACGCGTGATTACAAAATGACACTTTTGGAGATATGACAATTATAGGACAATTATAGGACAATTATAGGACAATTCCTAGTATATATATATAACATCTTGGCGAATTCGTTTCCACTTTAATATGTCGAGCGCTTTAGTAAGAGTGCTAGCAACTCTTATATGACCAGCATGCGAACTGTCGTGCAACTCAAAGATCAATCTCTGTCGGAGCTCAAAGCTCAACGGAATACAAAGGCGATTGAGACGCCATAACCAACTTTGGCTTAAATCCGAATGTCTCTTGTTCACTCGCCCTCGTCCCCATAAAACGAGTACTGAGAGAACCCCTCGCGAATAAGATGAGTGAACTAAGGGCTCAGCCGCAACGCATTAACAATAATCGAGTTTAAGTGTGCGTCATCTAACCAAGGATTGGATCCGGATCCTAAGGAGCCGCGAATCCACGAGACTACTCGGGTTCGGACTTGGTCTCGTGGGTCCGGACCCTAGAATCACAGGTAATCGCGGGGTCCGGACCCTATAATCACAGGTAATCGCGGGGTCCGAACCCTAGGTTCAGCAGGTAATCGCGGGGTCCGAACCCAAGGTTCAGTAGGTAATCGCGGGGTCCGAACCCTAGAATCACAGGTAATCGCGGGGTCCGAACCCTAGGTTCAGTAGGTAATCGTTGGTTCCGGTACCAGTTATTGTAAGTAATCGTTGGCTCCGGTACCAGTTATTGTAAGTAATCGTTGGTTCCGGTACCAGTTATTGTAAGTAATCGTTGGATCCGGTATTCATCGTACTTTAATGGATCCGCGGTAATCGCGAGTACCTCATCCTCGCAAAACGATGTGGAATCGTGATACCCAATCAGTACTCACGATTCCGAGTATCTCACGAATCTGTGGTTGCCCGAAGTGACACGCTGTTTTTTTCGGAGGTATTTGGCAATGCAAATCTGCTGAGGTGTATGTCTAGGATTGGTTCAATAGCCCTGATTGCTGTCATTCCGCAGCCTTGAATCGATTGTAGCCCACCCAAGGGCTATTTAAACGGTGCGTACGCGCTTGAAATCCACCATAACCTGCCCGTCCACATCCAGTCCTATCACAATTAGCCGCCACTTCAAAAACCGAGCTCAACGTAAGGCGTCAAGCCTATTGGTCCACCCTGCGGGAAGACTTTCACAACGAGCAAGAGAAAGTTGAAGAGGTAAGCAAGAGTTCCCCCCCCCTCCGCTTTGCCCTCACCCCCGAGTTAGCTGCGTTGTGATGTTCGGTAGCGCCGCATGGCGCCCCCTCCCCGCCTCCGCCCGCACATTTATGTCTGTTTATTTGCTCTATCGAAGCCATAGTAATAGCGTTGCAGTTGAGCTTGTCGACACTTTGTTATCGCTGTTATGTGATGCTTTTCTATTCTTTGCTTTCCGACGTAAAAGGTTACTTTGTCGTTTAGTATATTGTCGCACTATACTGTTCGGTAGCGCCGCATGGCGCCCCCTCCCCGCCTCCGCCCGCATATTTATGTTTGTTTATGCTCTATCGAAGCCATATTAATAGCGTTGCAGTTGAGCTTGTCGACACTTTGTTATCGCTGTTCTGTGATGCTTTTTTGTTCTTTGCTTTCCCACGTAAAAGGTTACTTTGTCGGTAAGCATATTGTTGAACTGCGCTGTTCGGTAGCGCCGCATGGCCCCCACTCCCCGCCTCCGCCCGCACATTTATGTCTCTGTTTATGTGCTCTATCAAAGCCATATTAATAGCGTTGCAGTTGAGCTTGTCGACACTTTGTTATCGTTGTTCTGTGATGCTTTTCTGTTCTTTGCTTTCCCACGTAAAAGGTTACTTTGTCGTTGAGCATATTGTTGCACTGCACGGTTCGGTAGCGCCGCATGGCGCCCACTCCCCGCCTCCGCCCGCACATTTATGTCTCTGTTTATGTGCTCTATCAAAGCCATATTAATAGCGTTGCAGTTGAGCTTGTCGACACTATATTATCGCTGTTCTGTGATGCTTTTCTGTTCTTTGCTTTCCCACATAAAAGGTTACTTTGTCTTTAAGCATATTGTTGCACTGTGCTGTGGCCAGTGGCTCAAGTTGTGAATTTGCTGCAGGGGGACTATGTAACCATATCACTTGTTTACCCTATGTTAGGCACTCTGTTAAAGCAGCTGTCGTCACACAGGCCCGTTTCACTGCAAGATGAGCGGAGGGATGTGGACTTGTACACCATCGAAGCGAAGGACATGGAGCCTCATATGGCGGAGGCAAGGGAGAGTCTGCGGGCCGGAATCATTGAGCGTTTTTTCACGAACATAAGGGAGAACGATTACATCAAGATAGGGATTGCGACATTGCTGGACATTCGGTGAGTACCTTGTAATAGTTGTGTGTGCATGTGTTTAAATTTTGCACATGTGTTTCTATTATATACCTGATAAAAATATCAAATGTTGATAAATAGATGTGATTGTATCTGAGCGTCCTTGTGTGTGTGTGTGTGTGTGTGTGTGTTTGCGTGTATATGCTTATGCATATTTGTATTGAGTGCTTGTATGTGTGTGTGTGTGTGTGTGTGTGTGCGTGCTTGTATGCGCATGTACTTCTGCATGTGTGCTTGTGTGTGTGTCTTATGCATGTGTGTTTATGTTTGTGTGTGTGTTTGTCTTATGCATGTGTGTGTCTTATGGATGTGTTTGTGTTTATCTGCTTGTGTGTGTGTGTTGGCTTGTATGTGCATCTGCTTCTGAATGTGTGTGTATGTGTGTGTGGTGTTCGTTTGTGTACCTATTTTGTATGCCCTCTACGTGTTCCTGTGTGTGTGTGTGTGTGTGTATGCAAATTTACTTGTGCATTTGCTATGTTAACTAAAAATGTGAATTGTGCAGGTTTAAGAATCTGGACTTCAATGGCATTCGTCCCGACTTTGCGCCTACAATTTTGGCGGCTGCAAGAAGGGAATTTGGAGAGCAGTGGCGCACAAAGCCGGAAGAGAGCGAGGCAGAAGGCGGTGCTTATCCAAGCATGAATGCCGCAGAGCTTGGCAAGCAATTGATGTCGTCGAAGAGTAAGTCTTTCACTGCATTCCTTTCCGGGGATTTGAATGGGCGTGTGACGCCCTCTATAGCCAAGCACGTGGAAAAGGATTACTTAGAGCGTTACCTTGAGCTGCCCCAAGAAACGGACAAGGACATTTGTGTGTTGACATGGTGGAAAACACATGCAGCTCTGTACCCCGACTTGGCTTTAATGGCTCGGCAGTACTTATCTATGCATGCTACCTCTGCTGCATGCGAGCGTTTGTTCAACAAAGCGGGGCGAATGCATGACGCGTTCAAGAAGAACACCAAGGAAGATAGCCTAGAGGATGCCTTGTTAGTCTCATGTAATTGTTGAATTATGTATGCGCGAGGAATATGGTTGTCACCACAAGTCTATATAAACTGTAAGAAATGGTTGTCTTAAACCTGTTTTCATCCATATTTTGTGCATTTAATGTTCATTTGGTGGACTCGCACTGGCCATGCGATATACCATTTGGCATTACTTGTCACATCATATGTGAAAAATGGTACTGCATCGGAACCTGTTTCCCTGTGATGGCAAGTGTCTTTTTTGAGCTGGAGGGCTATAAACTCACATACGTTGCTTGTGGCACTTGCCGGAGGGACCAAAAGCTTTGCTAAATTGTATGGGATAGACTGTAAAGTACTAAATATGTTTGCAGCGGGCAGAAAGTATGGGAAGTGAATTGTACGTATCTACTGTATGGGATCCAAGCATAAGCAGGCGCATAGAACTAGTAGAGATGTAAAAATTCAATTTGCAGTACAAACTTCCCCCAAAATGCGCAATTTGTATCAATTTGCATGAGCACTTCGAGTACTTGTTGGAATCGCGAACCCAACGAATCCAACGGAACCAAAAAATTTAGAAGTACTCATGTACTCGGTTCCGGAATCAAAAACACAGGTACTCGCTGGATCCGAACCCTAGAATCACAGGTAATCGCTGGATCCGGACCCTAAAATCACAGGTAATCGCGGGATCCGGACCCTAGAATCACAGGTAATCGCGGGGTCCGAACCCTAGAATCACAGGTAATCGCGGGGTCCGAACCCTAGGTTCAGTAGGTAATCGCGGGGTCCGAACCCTAGAATCACAGGTAATCGCGGGGTCCGAACCCTAGAATCACAGGTAATCGCGGGATCCGGATCCCTTTTTCAGAGGTACTCACTAGTTCCGGATCCAAAAAAATCAAGTACTCATGGATCCGAACCCAACAAAAAAATGGCGGATCCAGTCCCTGCATCTAACAACGGAAAGGACTTCCGTCGTAATTCTGCATCTGACGGGACCTCGCGCCATCCCAAAACAATGGAAATTTGACATTATGTACGAAGTCATGTCTCCGACTCAACGCATTTGCTTCGTTCGGGGCTTCCTTGCGGTACGCAAGCGTCATCGAACCCGCAAACGGTTGCAAGTCCTGCATGGAACGTGCTTGCCGCTTGTTCCGCATGTTATTGTTCGGTTGCCTTAGCATATGGCACAATGTGTCGTGGTTTGTAACGACAAGAAACTTAGAGCACTCACAAGGTAATATCTCCAATGCTTGACCGCTTCGCAAACGGCCGAAGCTTTCAAATCATAGACATAGTAGGTGTTGCCATGCTCAGTTGGATTCAACTTACGGGCCCATTAAGAGACTGGTTGAAGACCTCCTCCTTGGTCTTGCAACATGAACGTTGCAATCCCCACGGTCGAAGCATATGTAGCCACGGTGAACACCATGTCCGAGCTGACCTCCGGAAGGATGAGGCATGGCGCGGAAATGAGCCGTAACTTGAGAGTCTCGAAGGCTTCTAAACAATGGGGCGTCAGCATGACTTTCCATGGCTGAGACTTCAACAATAAGTCCGTCAATGGAGCCGTAAGGTCGCCAAAATGATGGATAAATTTGGAGTAGAAGTAACAAAATCACGCGAAACTGCCAACTTCCTTATGTGTCGTAGGCACATGCTAGTTTGCAACGGCCTCGACTTTCTTTGTCGAAACTGAAATTTTAGCAGCCGACACACTATAGCTCAAGTGCTCCATATCATGAAGACCGAAGAAGCACTTTTTAAGGCGCAACTTCAAGCCCTCCTCTTTGACGCGTTGACGCACACGTTGCAGGTGCTCCATATGTCCGTCCAACGTGCGATTGTAGACACAAACGTCGTCGAGGTAGACAGTAACAAACTTGTCTAGAAAGTCGCGCAAAATGTCATTCATCATTGGCTAGAACATAGTTGGCGCATTGCACATACCGAACGGCATTGCAACTCACTCCATCACACCATAAGGTGTCCGAAACGCTGTCTTGTGGACGTCCTTCTCACGCACTCGAACTTGCCAGAAGCCATATGCGAGGTCAAGATCAAGATAAAAATTCGCGTCTTTTAATTCATCAAGAGTATCATTCACACGCCGAAGTGGGTAGGCGTCCTTACGCGTAACTTCGTTAAGTCTACGGAAGTCAATGCAAAGTCGCAGCGAGCCATCAACCAATCGCACAAACATGATCGATGAGCCGAACTCACTGTGACTCGGGCGAATCAAGCCAACCTACAATGCGTCTTTGCGCTGTCGGTTGAGCTCTGCGCGCTCCGCAAGCGACAATCGGTTAAGACGTTGGCGTTTCATCGAGCCAGTAGTCTGGATTGGATGATCCCATTGTCGGCCTACATGTGGCGAATTCACTGGACACAACACCTCCAAGAAGTTATCATAAATTAACGACCGGAAGTTCTCTTGTTGTTCTGCACTCAAATCCTCTCCATTTTGAAATTCCGCCGGTTGTTTCGGTGCTGGTGAAACGTGGATCACGTAAGAATCACCGTTTTTTACTTGCTTCGGCGCGTCTTGCGTAAGAGTTTCTGAATCTTGCCGTATGACATCAACAAGCATCTTGGTCTACGCTCCATTATCTGAGAGCCCGATGTTTTGCCGTGCATCAGGGTGAAAACATGTGTCGTGCCGAACTGCAAAGAGGCATCTTTGTCGTCCAACCATGGTAAACCGAGTACCATATCAGCATCGCGTAAATCACGTAAGACGTAAAAAGTCCGTTGAAACTCATGACGAGCGAGGTCGAAAGTTATGTCACATACTGTCGAAGACGTCACACGTTGTCCGTTGACTTGTCGATTTGGTGTCTTGACCTTCGGCTTGCGAGTCGACAAAGAGAAGTGTCGTACGGAATACTATGACACAAAGTCAAGTGTCGCAGCGCCGTCGACCAGTCCTTAGATATATTGTCCGCCATCAAGAGTTTTCAAGTTCAACTCGGTTCGAATCAAGGGGCGAGCTTCGGTGAGGTCAGTCAACAGGGGCGGTTGCGTCCGAAGAAAAATGCCGCAGCAGCGTAGCGATGGAAGTTATAGCTTTGTCTAGTTGTACATGTACCGAGATAGGTAGATCACTTGTGGTCAAGGCTAAATCGTAAAAGTCACAATCAACATAGACTAATCAAAGTTGATTCTGGCCTCGGAGCAGGCGCGACAATATCCTATTGAGTCGGGTGTGCAACCGATTGGCGAGTTAACAACCGCGTCCTCGCAGGGAACTCTTGGTACAACTTCCAGTGACGAGTGATAGTGTTGATCTTAGCCCACTTAGGGAGAACAAACACATCCATCGTAGTAGCAAGTTTTACGCCTACAACTCTCGAAGTGGCATGCCATATGCTGTGCCAACTCCCAAGGTGGATTGAAGGACACACACTCGCCACTCAGGCTTCTCTCCAGGACATGAGTCACTCGGCGAATAGTTAGGTAAGTCACCATGCGAGTAAAGACCTTCATCGTATGCGTAACCTTCCCAGGTGACCTACCATTGTTGTGGTTTAGGCTGCCTAGTAGGGGCGGCCGCATGTACTAGCAGTGTAGGTCGGTGTTGGTAGGCTGTTCAATACGGGGTATTCGCGGCAAATTGGAGAGGATTTTGGAGTGGCACGTCAGCATCCCCGCGCCACGTAAGCGCGTACACCCTCGCGTACGCCGAAATTGGAGAGGCTTGCCTCTCCAATTTGGCCCGATATCGGAGAGGCGCGACCAAATTGGAGTGGCGTTATCAACCGGTAATTTCAAATTACCGTCCAGCTGTCACGGCCCGCGCATCCTCCATCGCGCGCTTCAAAAACCGACCCACCACCTCATCCCCCCGGTGCCGCCTGACTATGGCGGGCATAGACGAAGTCCATGCGACTGAGGGGGCGAAGGCTACCGCAGCATCCTCGCTAGAATGGAAGCGCCGCTGGGAGCGGGACGTGGAGTGGATCTCGGCGCTGATGCACGCGGCGGATGCCGCGGATATTTGCGACTACTCGAAGGCGGACAGCCAACACGGGAAGAAGGGCAAGCTGCAAGACAAGTTGCGAAAGGAAATGGAGCAGTTTCGCCCTTACTTCGGTACGGCGGTCTTGCCCGAGGGGCGGGTACCGTGCCCGGGCGATGATGACTCACATGTACCGATTACATACTGACGTAGGCCGGTGCGCGACGTGGCGACATATACAGCCAATCCAAAATCCTCTCCAATAATTCCCCGCGAATACCCCCTAATCCTTAATAGTGCTGCTCTCTCGCGTTTTGCAGACGGTGATTATTACAGGGCAGGGCAACAATATCAGCGAGACGTAATCTACTAACCACTCTCTACAATATATCATGCTCGATGTTTTTTGTGTCGCTTAGTCTGGAATAATATGTCACAACGATTCCCAACGGTACCTGTACTTACATCCAGAAAAGTACCCGGATCAGATCCCGGTTTTGTGTGTGCCGACGTGAGATACTGTATTTTTTTTGTGCTGCGCGCAGCCCCCGCGGTTAGCTCACTCACACAATCGACCACTCTCATCCGCTGCTCAGTTAACCATACCAATTAGCGCACACAACATCAAATTTGCTCAACTTTGCCGACTAACAAGTATGTCTAGTAGAGGTGCCGGACGCGGAGTGGGACGACAACCGAAGATGGTTCCCTTCGGTATCGGCATGATTTCTGAGGAAGTACTTCGGCAAGTAGACGGTTAGTACTCATAAAAACGCCCCCGCCAACCACGCATCCAAAATAGAATCTCTGGTAAAGTAATTTCCTTGTGGCACTTCTCATAAACAGACGGGCATCGAGTTGCGAAGTTATGTGTCGAGGTTGTCGCTACCTCGCCCGTTTTTTGGTTTAGCGTGTCGGTTTCTTCAAAACGACACCGAGCGACAGACACCTATTTGTGCGTTTTTAAGAGATGGAGGCGCGCGATAAAGCAAACACTGCAACACGGGCTGCTCAAAAATGAAAGAGGAGAGGCTCGCCGGTTCACCCGTCACAGCGCCTAGCATGGCTACCCGATTTTAGTGGGCCATATCTAAACCTTCCCCCGGATGACAGCAGTGAGGTGACGACTGACAGCGAGGGCGGCATCCCAGCACGCGACAGCTTAAGCCCCCCCCCCGCCTCGTTGGGAACAGGGGTGATATGCCAGGCGACCATCCGCATTGCCTTCACTGTCTCTCCGAGGCAGAGGCAGCAAACATTAGCCAGACCGCTAGAGATGTCTTTACGAACAAGCTATACCGGTACGCTCCCCAATTTTAGCCTCTCAACTGATCATTCCTAGTGCTCACGCCTTCCAATGCCGGCGGACGCGTGACTGCTGCCGCGCCGCGCCGCCCGTACAATATTGTTTTGCTAATGCCGTTCGATGTTACTTCCTTATTGCAGTTGCACGGAGACTGCCTGTTGGGTATGTTCTCGGAGGGTCTCCGGGTCCGTCCCATTTCCGGTAGAACTTCTCAAGACGGAGATGCGGAGGAAGGTCTGGAAGGGGCTCGTGTCCTGCAAGGCGGGCATGGCATCGAGAGAGTTCGATTTGCCGTGCTTGGCACCCGACAGCATTTTAGCCTTGGCGCACCAGAGCGGTGCAAAAGAGTATGAACCTGAGACCCACTCCCCATCCGTGCTCTTCGGGTTTTGCTTCACGGACATGGAGAGTATCCGGACTTTCTTGCGCCTCGAAAGCTTCAGCTCGCGGGCCTCGGGGTTGCTCGTCTTCGCTGACAACGGGTCCTTCGGCGCGGCGGTACTGCCTTTCTATTTTTACCTCTCCCGGACCGAGGTGGGGAAGAAGCTCTTCACCACCAAGTTGCGGGTGATCTACAACGTCGTGACAATAGCGTCGACACCAAAGGCATCGCTGGACTGGGCGCGGGACTACAACGTCGACGTCAAGCAATGGCCCCGCCGGCCGGACAACTTTTACAAGTCGCCCAAGAAGGCAATTTCCCGCAAGTTGTATGACTTCGTGGACGACATCAAAGGTGTCGAATATCGCCTCCCTATAGCGCAGCAGCTTGTAACAGATAACGTGGCAGTATCGATGAATGCCCAGCGCTCAGAGCTAGAAAATTCTATGGGTGAGGACAGTAGTAGCGGCGTGTCTTCTTCTAATACCTCGGACAGTGATTCGCCGGCGGAGCGTGGCAGGCGCAGACGGCGGGGCCAAGGTGGGAGAAGGGGAAAATGGGGTGGGCGGAATAATGCGGTGTCTCCAACAATCCTGCAAATAAGCAGTGCACATGCAGACGTGCAGCAGACGCTAGCGCGCAGGAGATCGCAGCGCCGCGGTGCTGGGCGGGGTGGACGCGGGAGGGGTGGGTAAATCAAGCGCGTCTCTACATCAACATTGGTGGAGAATACATATCATGTTGTAATCATAATAATTTTTACATTCCTAATTTCTGAACTCGCCCTTGCTTGTGACATGATGCACTTATAACTCTAGGAGTCCTCATGATCAGCATTTGCCTTCCTCTTCCTGCGCTCAGGAGTAGGCAGGTCAGCGTCGTGGTGGATGTTGGTTTGTAGGGCGTTCATGGCTTCTTGCACACGCTTCTTCGGTTGTCGGCTTGTCTCGAACTTGAAGCTCCTCTTGGTAATAGAGTGCATGTGCTCCGAGCCATGACATCCATAGTTCAGCAAGTCTCCATAGGACTCGATGAACTTGGGAACATGGCACTGTAGAATGTGCATGTAGACCGTCACATGATCCGCATGACCGGCGGCGTTGGCAAACGCCGCCACAAAATTCTCGGCCACTCGTTTCACCTAAAACACATTTGTTTTCAGTTAGCATAATGTAATCGTATATTAGCATCACATAGCTTTAAACGCATTCTCTCATACCTCACGTGCCCTCTTTTTCCTCATGACCAGGGGAGGGAGCTCCTTCGTCTGCGGAAATTGAATTGGTTCCACAAGCAACTTCCACAGGTCCACGTAGAGCTCCCATGCTTTCGCAGCCTTGTCGTGATCCGCCTCGCATACAGCGGGGAAGGAGGCCCGCACGTGCTCCAACAATCGCTCGTGGCCTGCCAGCAATTTGATACACTCCTCTCCGATGAAAGACTCCTTCCTCTGACCGATACTGACAGAGTCTTGCTTCTTCGACTGCCGCTTTTTTGACGACACCTGTGGGTGACATATGCGATGAGTTAGTAGCAAAATTGTACAATTTTTTGTTCAGTTTCATGAGGAGTGTATCATGTTTCATGTCTGTGTTCTTTAAAGGTATTGAATGGCATTTCATTTTTTCGTTCCATTTCAGTTGGCATCACGATACATTTACTTTCACTTTTTCTTTTGTGTCGTATTATCAAGATTACCTTTATTTTCAGGTTGTCCAACATCCATTGTTGCAGTTTGGCAATCATTTCCGTGCTGCTGCCGCAATGCCGCTGAGTCGTATGCCAATACAGTTGGGCCACGATCCGGAGGTTGATGTGCAACAGGTCGGGGATACGCCGGGACGGTTCGATGTGAAGCAATGGGGGGCAATTGAACCTTTGAGAGGCGTGCTGCTGCTGCCACTTCCGCCTGGAAGCGTCGGAACCAGTAGGCCCGTGCTCCTCCACTTGTGTGATGTTCTTGTTGCAACATGGGCAAACGTAGGGGAAGGAGATAACCCCGTCCAGCTCAGTGTGCGAAGCTTGCACCTGCCACTTTAGTGTCCGCTCGAACACTCTTGTATTTGTGGCGCGCAACGCCTCCCATGTCAAGTGGAAATCTGAAGTCCGCGCTGTGCAATAGCAGCAACCCTCCATTGCGTTGCAACCGCACTGGCCACTGCAACCGTTCAAGTACTTATTATCGCCGCCTTCACACAAGTGCAACACAACTTCTGTCCCATCCCGCAGCTTCAAGGTGTGTTTCTGGATCTCATTCAGCTGCGTGTAGGTTCTCCATCCCTTCTCCATGCATGTCTCATACGAGTCGTCCCCTAGTGCGCACACCACCGTTGAATTTGTAATTATCATAATCAAAAAATCAAGCGCAATAGTTCACTTGAGTATGTAAGCATGGAACACAATTGTATGATTCGTGAATCAAATGAATGACCTTCATATAGAACTTACCTTCATACAGAAGCACGGGGTTGTTTGCGAGAGGCTTGTTGTTGTCGACTCCATCATGACGGACAATCTTGACGCAACATGTGGTTTGCTTCACCCGTCTGAATACCTCTGCTGAGTCCGTGATGCTTTGCAAACAAACTGGGCTAGTCAAGTCCAAGCTATCTCGAATGTCCCATATCTTGCGCTCCACAAGCGGCAACAAATCCACGTAGGCTGTTGTCACTTCCTCGCTGCCGAGCTTGTCTACGTTAATTCCGAAGCCAATAGTAAGCTCCCCTCGGAATTTCCGCACCGCCCGCACCGACGAATTCGCGGACATCTGTGGGAATTCCAGTCCGCATGACTGCATAATTGCTGGTGTGTAACGACCCGTGGTCTCGTTGAATGTCTGCCCGACGCCACGAATCATGCGTTGCATCTTTTTATAGCTCAACCGCAGCTTAGTCTTCAAGCTGCTCCCCTTTTCTGCATCCCAAAAGCTCTCAATGTCTTTAATGGCCGCTTTGGCACCTCTTTGCCTCATCCTCCGAGGAAGCATTCGGTGCGCACTCATGCAAACACCCCGCTATGGCACTCGCCAGCACGCTAGCAGACCTCTCGCTGAACCGATGGGGTAAGGTGAGCTTCCGGCTGTTGCTATCGCTAGCCGGTCGGTACGCCTCGGCGACCTCGTCCTCCAACTCCTCCTCAACTCGACGATTCTTGACGACCCTGAGATGCTCCCTAGTGACACGCTCATGCTCAGCGCGTTTAAGCCGTGCAACTGTGTTGATGAGTACTTTATTACGAGCTGAAAGTATTACATTTCTAGCCCTCACAGCATTCAAGGCCGCTTGATGCCTAGCAGCTACGGTAAGACCTTCCGTATTATTAGACCGAGCACCCCGCTTTTTCAACTCACCTTTCAGCCTAGCTATCTCAGAATGCAGGCTCGCATGAGCCTCTACCGCTACCCGGCGGGCTACTTGTTGTTGTTGCGACGCCACCTGCTGCTCGAGCAGTTGCCGCTCTAGTGTGCGAATTCGCGCCTCAATCGCCCCGGCCGGCGTGGTTGAAGGTGGGGGCCTCCGCTTCTTGAAGCGCCCTGAGCTCCTATCTCGCGGTCGTACAGCTGCATGCACCGAGTCTCCATCTGCGCCATCCCCTGTCGATGCTGCTCGGAAGAGTGACTTTAGAGGAGGAGGCGATAGGACCAATGGCAGTGGCCTGATGCCGAGTTACCGGACGAGACGGCACGGCGGAAACCTCGATACCGGACATCGGGGTGAGTGAACACGATGCGGCACCTCTCCGCATGCACTAGTTCAATAGACGCGAAGTATTATTGCAAGGTCATGCCTTTTTCGCTTAGCCGCTGTCTAGCTGCTTGAGAAACGTGTGCGCACAGACAATTGAGACGAGGGCTATACAGCATCAGGAAGTACGCATACGCATCAGGCGGCGCAACAGTAGAGCGGTAACGGCGCGCGGTACAAAATCATTTCGGGCTTTTTTCGGAACCCCGGATGTATGTCCGGGCATTGATACTTGTAGCGGACTCACACGATAAGTAATCCTTAGGGGGGGGAGCGGGGCATTTACAAAATGTCTTATCACATTACTGGCCTGCTAGTGTGGGCTGGTGGGGCACCAGGTCGCCTCGTTTCGGCGACGGGCAACGTGACGCCCGCCCACGTGCCAGAATGGAGGGAAATTTGTGGCCGAAGGTGATGTGAAAGTGGGATCAACTCCTTTGCTAAGTGAACTACTGAGTATGGGGACTGCCTGCTATTGCTGACGAGTGAGACAGGGTCCAGTTTACTCGACGCCCTCGATTTTGTCCTCAATATCGGTGTAAAGCTGGCGGAGCTTCTCGATCTTGTCGTCATCAGCCTCCCAGTACCCGCGGCCGTTGGCCTCCAGGAAAGTGGCGACGAGCTTACGGAAAGACGAGGGGTTGGCGTCCATCATGCGCTGCGCCATCTCCGGGTCTTCGATGAAGGTGGCGTTCGCCTCGTCGTACACCCAGTTGTCGACGGTGCCAGAGGTGGCAGACCAGCACATGGTGTTGGTCAGCCGCTTCTGGATCTCGCGCACGCCCTCATACCCACTGCCCATCATGCCCTCATACCACTTGGGGTTCAGCAGCTTCGTGCGCGCGTCTAGGCGGACGGTTTCGCTCAGGCTGCGAACCTGCCCGTTGGCCGTGGTGGTGTCAGCGATGTAGGAGGTGGGCATCTTGCCGTCAGTGCGCAGGCCCTGCACAAGCTTGGTGGGGTCAGAGTCGAAATTCGAAATAGTGAGAAACGTCAGTCAGGCTGATCTCGCTGGAGTCGAGGTTCTGAAATGTCATGTCGACCGTCTTCATGGCCGCCTTGAAGACGTCACGACGGGCCTCGCCACCCGCGCCAGGGCGGTCAGAGTCGAAGCAGAAAGACTTTCGGGTGAGATACATCTCCTGCAACTGCTGCTCGTCGCTCCAGGAAGAGTTCTCCACCGCGAGGTTGACGTTGGAGGAGTAGGAGCCGGAGGCATTAGAGAAGATGCGGGAGGCGGCCTGGCGTACGCTCACGCCCAGCTCCTCCGCCTGCTCCTGCGCGTGCTTACGCACAAAGTTCATATCAGCGGCTCGTCAGCCTCGGCGGCCATCTTCACTGCGCGGTCCAGCAGGTTCATCTGGTTGACAAACAAGTCACGGAACACGCCGGAGCAGTTGACGACGACGTCGATACGAGGGCGACCCAGCTCCTCCAGAGGGATGAGCCGCAGCTTGTTGACACGGCCCAGAGCATCAGGCAACGGCTGCACGCCTACCATGTACATCACCTGTGCGAGGGACTCGCCGTAGGTCTTGATGTTATCTGTGCCCCACAACACGAGCGCGATGGTCTCAGGGTAATTGCCACCATTCTCCACACGCTGGCGCTCAATCAGGCGCTCCACAATCACGCTCGCGCTCTTGCAGGCCGCGGTGGTTGGGATGGACTGCGGGTCCAGCGCGTGGATGTTCCTGCCAGTGGGCAGCACCTTGGGGTTGCGAATGGGGTCGCCACCGGGGCCGGGGATGGTGTACTTGCCCTCCAGAGCCTCCATGAACGCGCCCACATCGTTCTCCTTCACCACCTGCTCCAGGCAAAAGTCAAGGAAAGCGAACAGCTTCTTCATCTCACCGCGGTCGGTGCTGGAAAACTTTGTGTTCTGGAGAACCTTCACGTATGGCTCCACGGTCAGGCCGAGATTGAGCGCGAAGTTGTTCATGGCGTTACGCTTGATGCGGCCGTCGGGGCCGGTCTGCCCCATCACGTAAGCCTTCACGCACTGACGGCTTGCGTCGGTGATCTCCTGGAGCAGCATCACGTCCTCCAGCTTTCCTGCGTTGTTTCCAGCATAGATGCGCTCGATGTTCATGCCGAGCGAAGTCGCCAGCAGGCCAGGGAGACCCTTCACGGGGGCGTCACCCTCAGGACGGTCGATCTCGGCAATGTTAACCAGAGTCGCGATCGCCTCCTCTGCGGATGGAGGGGTGCCGATGACGTGCAGGCCGCAGGGCAACAGACGGGACTCGATCTCCATCAGCTTCTGGTACACCTTACCCACGATGTCGTTGCACGCATCTTCCTCCAACTCCTTGGCGTCGCAGTCAGGCAGCTTCACGTCGCGGTCCAGGTTGCACTGGCGAGCGGTCTCGATGATGGTGTTCATCACCGCCACCGAGCGGCTGGTGCCCTTCAGCTGCTGATACGAACTGATCAGCTCGCGCAGCTCCTTGAGCCCCTTGTAGAGGCCCGCGTTCTCGGCGGGGGGTGTGAGGTAGGAGGTGGTGTTGGCATAAGAGCGGCGCTTCGCGATGGTAGCCTCACTGGGGTTGTTCGCGGCGTAGTAGTACATGTTTGGGATAGTAGAGATAAGGGCATCGGGGTAGCAGGTGCCAGCCATGCCAACCTGCTTGCCGGGCATGAACTCCAGGGAGCCGTGGGTGCCGAAGTGGAGCACCGCATCGGCACCAAAGATGTGCTCGAGGTAGGTGTAGTAGGCGGCGAAGCCGTGGTGAGGGGAGGCCGACTTGGAAAACAGCAGACGCATGGGGTCGCCCTCGTAGCCGAAGGTTGGCTGAACGCCGATGAAGACATTTCCGAAGCGCTTGCCGAACACCAGTAGCTCCACGCCGTTGGTGTTGAGGTTGCCGGGCGGCTTGCCCCAGTTCTCCTCTAGGTCCTCAGCGTAAGGGCACAGCTGCTGGTACTCGGACACGCTCATCTTGTACTCCACGTTCAGGTCCGCGCTGTTGAACTGCGCGTTGCCGTCCGTGATAACAGACTGGATCAGCGCTTCCTCGTTCTCAGGCATCTCACCCACATCATACCCCTTGGACTTCATCTCCTTGAGCACGCGGAAGATGGAGCCGAAGACATTCAGGTACGCGGCGGTGCCGACGTTGCCCTTGTCAGGGGGGAAGGAAAACACGGTGATGGCGACCTTCTTTTCAGCTACCTTCTTCACGCGCAGGTTAGCCCACCGCAGCGCGCGGTCGGCGAGCACATCAATGCGGTCCGGCAGGGAGTGGGACTTGCCGGTGTTAGAGTCGCGTCCAGCGAACACGATGGGCTCAATGGCACCATCAAGCTCAGGGAGGGCAACCTGCAGCGCGACCTGCACAGGGTGCACAACCAGCTCGGAGTCCACCCACTCCTCGGTAGTCTGGAACACGAGGGGCAGAGAGCATAGGTAGGGGACGTTGAGGTCGGTGAGGGCCTCAACAGCCTTGGGCGCGTCCTGGCGCGCTGGGCCGCCCACAAGCGCAAAGCCAGTGAGGGACACGACGGTGTCCACGAAGGTGCGGCCGGAACCGAGGGGGTCGTAGAAAAACTTTTTCACGGGGGCAGAGAAGTCCAGGCCACCAGCAAATACAGGCACAACCTTGGCGCCACGAGACTCCAGGTTGGACACCATACCCGCGTAGTGAGCCTCATCGCCAGTGACAAGGTGGGAGCGCTGGAGGACGAGGCCGATGATGGGGGCGTCCTTGGCGAAGGTCATATCCTTGCGGGTGTCGTACCAGTTCAGGAACTCCTTGAGGTCCTCGTACATGCGGGGGGCAGCAGGATGCCAGATGCCGACGTCAGGGAACACCTCAGGCTCCTTCACGGAGAACTCCTTACCCTTGAGAGCGGGGACGTAGGCGGAGGTGGTGGAGAGCAGCAGGTTCTCCAGGTTCTCCGCGTTACCACCCAGCCAGTACTGAAGGGAGTTCACAAAGTTGCGCGCGTCCTGCGCCTTGTCGGACGGCAGGTACTTGAGCACCTTGGGCAGCGTGCGCACCAGCTTCAGCAGGCTCTCCTCAAACCCGTCATTGTTCTTACGCTGCTGGCGCATGAAGTCGCCGATCACGCTTTTCCCCTGTCCCAGCTGGCTCATGGAGAAGGTCCCCAGCTTGTTGAGCTTCATCACGGCGGGCATGGACGGGAAGATGAGGCAAGCGTCGATAGAATCGCGCACGGGGGTCACCGCCTCCACAATCTAGGGCAACACACAAATAATCCATAAGCTACACAAACGATACACATCTAAACATGTAAACCTTAATTAAAGATCAATGTACGTAAATCATAACCTAATCGAATGATATTTACTCGTGAAACAATAAATTTGAAACGTTAAATTGGAAACGATGCATACCTTGTCCGCGAGCTCTTCGATGAAGATGAGGGAGCCGATGAAAATGTTGGCGTCCGCAACGTCGGCCTTGAAGTTCTCAAAGTTCTTGGCGTCGCGCAGCTCCTCCAGCAGATAGCCGACCACCTCGTAGCAGACGTCCTTGTTGGTGGCGTTGATGTTGTTCACGGCGGCGGAGAGGGAGGACTGATACTGGGACTCGAGCACGGTGTACACCACATTTACCACCACACGCCCGTTGGCTTCGGGCTTGATGCGGCGAGACTCGGGGTCAACGGTGGTATAGCCCCCGCCCATCATCATACCTGTAGCAAAATCACGCACGCGACCCGCGCCTGGTCAGTTCCTTTAGTTCACGATTTCACAGAGCCGGAATCGATAGCCTTCTTCTCTGCCGCATCCAATCTAAACATTTGATCTACGCCCATCATGGCCTCAATTCTACCTTGCGCAGATGTGGCACGAGCACCTGCGGAGACAAATAGTTCACTCACCGCTGAGATATTACAAGCTTGGCACAACAGTGACGCAGACGTGGGCAAGTACAAATCAACGATTTGGCGCAGCATGTACGCTAGGAGAGCAAACCTGTGGGGGCCAACTTGGCGGTGACTTTATAGAAGCTGGCCTGTTTAAAAGGATCCGTGCGTGCAACTCTGCACGTTTCGCACACGAAGTCCGTCTGGTCGAGCACGGCACAGTTATAAAAGAGGAGTCAAAGCTTCATTCTTGAAATCAAAGGCTTAGTTACGTGAGATGCATGCTCTGTGTGCAAGTTGGGGCGCTCTTATGTAGGATGGCAGTTGATGTGGAGAAACTTGGCAGATGAAAGAGTGCAAGTTTATGAGGGAAGCAGGAATAGTTGACAACGTTGACTGAGAAGGAGTGGGTCACCTTATCGCCGGCATCAACTGACAGACCAACACACTGCACGTGCTGTAGCTTATGGCAGCCCTTCGCCGAGCACTGTATCATGTGACCCCTTTTGCTATTATCATGGCAAATGCATTGGACCTCGCCCCGCAGCTTTTCTGTCAATGCAAATGGCCTGCACAGCATCCCAATATGTTTCAACCTCCATAAAAAGGGCAGTCGCACAGCAGGTCTACTAAACCCACAAGGCTGGCTGTGAACAAGGTTACTGATACGGGCGCTCACATTCGGGTGTTGCCCGAGTTACCCGCTTCCCCTTTGCCACCCACCCTGAGCAGAAGGTGAGAAAAAGCTTCTTCAGTGCTTGAGGCCAAAAAAATGTGCCAAGCGTTGTCATAAATAAAAAAGTCCGTCTTCAAAAAATAAGATGAGCTCACCGTGCCCATACTTCTTCTCTCGCCCTGCGTTGCGTGTACCTATCGTATTCGACGAGAATACGATGTGTGGGAGTGTTTATACCGCAGGCATCCAATAACCGTAGCTTGCAGGCAGCTTTATTGCCACTCTTTGAAATAGACGAGTTCCCGAGGCACTCCTCCAAATGTTTCTTCCTAAAACCTGAAATAATGGAGTGCAGCCTCTGCAACGGGAACAAGACGTCAGAGGAACACGAAATGCGTTGAAAAGAGACAGAGGAGGGTGGAACCTTGAAAAGGCAGCGTCACATATCAAAATATCTGTATCTCAAGCTAGGCACGGCACTTGCGCGGGACGAGACCCGGCGCTACAGGTATCTCCAAATAAAACAAAACGCATGTACTGTCCTGCAAGCGGGCGAAGCGCACCAAGTCCTCTGAGTCTGCCATATTGCCCGCACAGTACCCCCCACCTAAAACTTACTCCACCCCGCCTCTCTTGTGCCAGTCCTTGCGCCTCGAAGAGCACAAATTCCGTTCCAGTCGCAAAGTTACGGCGCACGCGTCGCTACTGCTTCGTTTGCCGTGACGGCTCTCCGCGTTCGCTGGTCGTGACAGCTTCGCCCTCTCCAACCTATCCGAAGACAAACAGAGAGTATCAAGTGGATAACTAGTGTTAAGTGGCTATTCTATTAACATTTCATATTCAAGTGAGACGGAAGGTCTAAGCTCAAACACAGTGCACGCGAAAATAACTAGCGGTACTAGCGATACTCACACAAAAAATAAGGGCGGTGCTACAGTATGTATCCGTACTTCTAAGAGGTAAGTGGCGAGGCGGCACCAACAGTACCAAGCTTTCCTACCTCCGGTGAGTGAAGAAGGAAGCTAACCCAAAAACCTTCCGAAGCAATGTGACCTTGACGCCCGGAGGTTTTGGAATCGCACTACACAGGCTAAGCGTCTCGATAGACCCATGTAGAACGTATATTGCCGCCCACAGTTGGCTCGCTTGGCACAAGGAAATACGCCAGATCGGAGAAGTCGTCAATGAATAAAATGACAAAAAAATTATGCACGCCGCCACAGCGACCAGCGATGAGATACGGCGGAGCACACGAAACTTTCTCCAACTCTGACAGCTAGATGACACTATGCAGCTGCTATGCCTGCAGTGATACAGCGCGTAGTTTCCTGCTTTACGTTTGCACAGGTGTACAAGATTCCCAGTGCTTTATTGTCGAGCACTGATTTGTGCCGAGCTTTCCAACTGATACATCGCGCAGTGCAACCCTCCATGACATGGCGTATTATAGTACATCATTACCAGTACATGTACGTTCACAGTTGTGAGCGTTATCAGTGAATACGTACAGTTGACCTAGTACGGATTAACTAGAATAGAAGATACAAGCAGCAGTCTGTTCTGCTGCTGTTCAGTTCTCCTGTAACCATCACACAGTCCCTGCTGCACACGGACCTGTCAACTCACCTAGTATCTCACGGGCACCTCCGATAAGAGGTTATGGGCCCTCACACGTGAGTTCAAATCCCGGCAACCGCACATCACAATGTGCAAATATGTACTAGTCCGCGTCCGGAACACCGGCGGCTATTATAGGACTGTATGCCCGTACACGTCCCGTACATGCGCGTTCGCTGGGGGAGTCTTGGTCCCACGCTCATCCGTAGCATACACGTACTCGCGCGCGACCGCCGCGCGCGTAAGATGTATCCGCGAAGATTGACACAAAGCGCCCAAGAGCCGGCCCGTGCATAGCGATACATAAATAGTGTACCATTACACTAAGGATACCGACTTTTGAGCCGGTACTTGGCAGCGCGCCAGGTTGCCAACGGGATGCTCCGATAACAGGTTATGGGCCCTCATCCGGGTTCTTCAATCCATTCTCATTGACACCCTCCACATACCGTCATCCCATCCCTTCTTACCCCCCCTTTCACCATCCACTGAACTCTTTGTGACGAGTACAGTCCTGCAACAGTACAATGCAGGACATTGTACAAGTACTCGTTACGGATACCAAATCGTGCTTTTCCACATGATGGACGTATACTCGTGGGTACGTCGCTATTGCAATATTGTAATGGTGCTAATGCTACAGTACGACCAGTACCTCCCGGTACGTACAGATATGCATAATTAATCTAACCAGCCAGATGACGCGCCAGAACGAGCTCTTCAATGCAGAAGGAGCCGCGTCGTGAAACCCAATGCTAGGCAGGCCGTGTCTCGAGGACAGATGACGACGGTTGAGCAGCACTAACGCCTGACACGTAAGCGAAGCTTGCAGGCGTAACTAGTCTGGGCTGAAACCTATTTAAGCCCAGTGCAGTAGAGGGAGGTGACAGAACCTTTTAACAATTCCTTTGTTCACTTACAACATCTACTGCCTAAGTACAGCAGTGAAACATCTCTCATCAATTGCCTCTCGACAACATCATTTGCCATCTTGCAACAACAGAACTAGAAAGTCTAGAACAGATTTGTGCTAGCGTTTAGCTTTCAGAGGCTAACCGCCACACTGGTTTCGGAGCTCTTTGGTCGACGCACGCTTTCGTTGCTCGTTGATCTGCTCGACGTTGTTTGATTGAGTTGAGATGGCTTCTCTTGGAGCTGGACATTACGTGGTTTTAGTAATTCACGTTGGAGGAACTAAACCGTCGGACTTGAAGTTGGTGTTTCAACGTGAGCCTCGTTCTGGTAAAACTTGGTTCCCAGCTGGCTCTGTCTTACCTAACGAAGAGCCTGTCGACGCTGCTATTCGCGAGTTACACGAGGAGACCGGTCTTATTTTGACACCGGATGATTTGACGCTGTTGAGTGGTGAACTTGTTAACGTTACCCTGCCTCAAGGACGACAGCTTGTTTACGTGTACTCGGCTTCTATTCCTGTCATGTTTGGTACGAACAACTTACGTACACCTGCTCAGGTCGAGCATGCTGTTTTGGCACAGTCGACAGTTAATCCGGATGGCACCTACGTCGTCCCGGAATCCATCAACATTGACGGTCTGACACTTACGCCCTCACAGAAGGGGTTACTTCGTGCTGAGAAGCACAAGAGTGAATTACTTCACTTTGGTTACGTGACTCAGTGGGAATCTTTTTATCGAGCAATCACACAACATGTTCCAGTCATGCAAGACGACACGTCTATCCCGAGACATTTCCACATGTACTCCCGGTTTACGACGGTCGACTGTGGTTCTGTATGGCTTCTGATTCGCGGACACATTAATCGACTGACTGGTGAAGGACCTACGGATTTACGAGTGGGAATGCCGATGCCTACCCACAACTTGGCTAGACTATCTGTGACCCTCACGGAGACTCAGCGTAAGGCTGCTATTACTTCACCGTACCAGAATGGTCAGGTACCTCATGTACTGGAGGATTGGCTCGAAGCACAGCCTCAGCGTTTTATAATGCTTGGAATTACGGTTGACTCGTACGATGCAGTGTTCTGGGTTACTTCACAGTTTTCTGGACACCTAGGTGGGTGGTGGTTGAACCGGAAAAATCAGCCTACAATTCCATCTACGTACAACGAGCTTGTTGCGGAGTTACGCAAGTCGACGTTTCTTCCGAACATTCAGGACGACGCAATTAACGCTTTGCTAAGCTTTACGCAGAGCAACACGATGAGTTACGCGGTTTTCACTAAAGAGTACAACGACTACTTACGTCGGTCTCGTCAACACCTGACAGCTGAGGTACAGTGTGTACGCTTCATTAATGGCCTAGCGAACGAAGCACTCAAGAGACTGGCTAAGTCACACCGAGCTCGGCAAGGATACCAGACTACGCTAGTGGAGCTGCAAAACTTTTTGAATGACGTAGTGACAGACTCGCCGGAACTAGGCAATACAAAGTCTGCTGCTGGACCATCTGCCCAGTCCTCACGCAAGCGCAACCTTGATGACCCTTTTGAGGAAGCCTCTAACGTCTGGAAACGTAACAAAGGTGGCCGTGGACGTGGCCGCGGACGTGGACGTGGAGGTGGCAACAATGGTGGACGTGGTCAAACATCTGGCCGCGAAGATTTTAATTCACTCGCAAATGCAATGACAGCTGAGGAGCGTAAGCGACACATGGACGAGGGACTCTGCTTCAAGTGCCACAAGAAGGGACACCGTTTGTTCCAATGTCCGGAGTTCAAAGGCAAGGCACCGATGCAACCTAAGAAGCAATGATGGTGTCAAGGCTGTTCTACAAATGAACTGGAGCAGCCGGCTACATCTACTGTTCATTCTGAGACACTGTTAGCGACAGAGGTCGTCGAAACACCTTCGACATCTCCATCGACTACAGTTGCGACACATGTAACGCAAGTAGCAGGTCGTCGTCGTCAGACTAAGCAGAGACAGAGTCGTAAACCTGTAACCAGACGTTCAGTTGATTGGAAACTGGTTGACTCAGTCTTTGACCCTCTGCATGCACGATTCAACTTCACGTTGGAGGGATGTGATGATGATGAAGGTCTTAACTCGCACGGTGACTTACCTCACTGTTCGCCGAGTGACTCGATTCTAGACAGAGATTTAACAGGAGAACGGGTGTTCATCAACCCACCCTGGGAGTTAGCTGAGCAGATTGCGCCGCATTTTGAGGATTGTCGTCGAACATCTCCGACATCTACGATGGCTGTATTTGTACTACCGAAGTGGGCGAAATTTACTCAGGTGACTAAGCACTGGAAACTCTATCAAGAATTCCCAGCAAGGACACAGCTTTTTACACGTCAGTCACTGGAAAACCCAGCGCAACAGGAGGTGGTTGCTCCAGCCCCTTGGCCTGTACAAATGTGGTTAGTCGACGCAAATTGTGCGTTTAACGACTCACCAGAACCTACAGCACCTGATCAACCCGACTCGGTACATGTACCTTCAGACAACGCGGAACCTTCCATCGCTACGCTGCGACAATTTTCTTCGCCAGCTACAACACTACTGACTGACCTCACGGAAGCTCGCCCGTTAATTCGAACTGAGCTCATTGTGAAAACTCTTGATGGCGGACACCAAATTTCTGGATTAGTGGACTGCGCTGCGACACTTGATTTTGTGTCAGAGGACTTTGTACGACGCTTTGCTTTACATACTCGAAAGTCTGCAAGTAAGACTCCAATTCGACTCGCTAACGGACAACGAGTGACTTCTACGACAGTCTGTGACGTCACTTTTGAGCTGGCTCGACACGAGTTTCAACGGACTTTCAACGTCTTACGTGATTTACGCACAGCTGATTTAATCCTGGGTTTACCATGGCTTGATGACGAACATGCCTCTTTACAATTTGGTACAACCAGAATTTTTACACTAATGGACGGCACAACAGTGGAGACTACACTTGAGGAACGACGCCCTGAGTGTCTACTCATGTCGTCTACGAAATTTCAGAAGCTTATGCGCAAGACGCGCCGCAGCAGGGGCCGTCACGCTGATTTTTACGTCATTGAACTTACGTCAGCCGCCGAACAATCGACAGACTTCCACACTGGAGAGGAACTAACAGCAGAACAACGTGACAACTTCCGGTCGATACTCTTCGATGACTTCCCGGAGTTACTGCAACCTGTCGACTCTCCACCTGTAAGCCGACAGTGGGATCATCCCATTGAAACAATTGGCCCAATGCGACGCCAACGTTTGAACAGATTGTCACCCGCAGAGCGCGTTGAGCTCAATCGACAGCTCAAAGACGCAGTGGAAGCTGGTTTGATACGCCCCAGCTACAGTGAGTTCGGCTCGCCAATTCTTTTTGTGCGAAAAGCTTATGGCTCGCTACGTATGTGCATTGACTACCGTGGTCTTAACGAGGTTACGCGTAAAGATGCTTACCCGCTACCGCGTGTGGACGACACTCTGGACGAACTTAAGGACGCGAATTTTTACACACACACCTCGACCTCGCTTCTGGATTCTGGCAAGTTCGAGTGCGTGATCAGGACGTTCACAAGACGGCTTTTCAGACCCCTGATGGCTTAATGGAATGGGTCGCCATGCCGTTTGGGCTGTGCAACGCACCAGCTACATTTCAGAGGATGATGAACGACATTCTTCGCGACTTTTTACATAAGTTCGTGACAGTCTACCTGGATGACGTCTGTATCTACAGTCGAACTTTGAAAGAGCACCTGGAGCACCTACGTCTAGTGCTACAGCGATTCAAGGAGGAAGGGCTAAAATTACGCCTTAAGAAATGCTTCTTCGGATTGCAAGAAATGGAGTATCTGGGCTACACTGTGTCAGCCGGTAAAATTTCGGTTTCCACAAAGAAAGTCGAGGCCGTTGCAGACTGGCCAGTGCCCAAGACGCAGAAGGAGGTTCGCAGTTTCGTACAGTTCTGCAACTTCTATGCGAGATTTATACACCATTTTAGCGACCTTACGGCTCCATTGACGGACTTACTGCGGAAGTCCCAGCCACGGAAGGTTACGCTGACGCCTGCTTGTTTGGAAGCCTTCGAGACTCTCAAGTTACGGCTCATTTCCGCGCCATGCCTGATCCTTCCGGAGGTCGGCTCGGACGCGACGTTCACCGTGGCTACAGATGCATCAACAGTGGGGATTGCAGCAGTCATGTTGCAAGACCAAGAAGGCGGTCTTCAACCAGTCTCTTACTGGGCGCGTAAGCTGAATCCAGCTGAGCGTGGTAACACTTACTCTGCGTACGACTTAGAAGCTTTGGCCGTAAGCGAAGCTGTCAAGCATTGGAGGTGCTATCTTGAAGGCTGTTCTAAGTTCCTTGTCGTAACAGACCACGACACACTGCGACATCTGCTCAGGCAACCGAACAACAGGCTGAACAAGCGGCAAGCAAGATACCTGCGGGATTTGCAACCGTTTGTGGGCTCGATGACACTTGCATATCGCAAGGGAGCTCTAAACGAAGCCGACCCGTTAAGCCGGCGTCCAGACTTCGTACCTCAGGCCACAGTACCCTTATTTTGGGATGGCGAGGTTCCGTCAGATCGAGAATTACGACGGAAGTCCCAGCTGCTGTTTGAAGACGCACAGTTAAATTCACTGACTGTTGAAGCGTTGCAGCTGAGCCCTGAGTTCGCTGATCTCATTCGCGAGGGGTTCTCACAAGATTCGTTTTATGGGGACGATGGTGAGTGGACAAGAGACAGCCGGATAGAAGCCAGAGACGGATACTTTTGGCGCCTTAATCGCATGTGTATACCACAAAACTCTGAGCTCCAACTGAGATTGATCACAGAGTTGCACGAAAGTTCGTCAGCTGGTCATAGAGGAGTTGCTAGCACTCTTGCTAAAGCACTCGACAGATTCTGGTGGAAACGAATCCGCCAAGACGTGAAAGATTTTTGTGAACGCTGCGTCGTGTGCCGACGAGCGAAGATTCGACCGCAGATGGCTGCGACTCTTTACCCATTGCATGTTCCACCTAGACCGTGGCACACGATTGGTCTTGACTACCTGACACACTTGCATGAAAGCAATGGCTTTAACAGTGTGCTGATTGTGGTAGACCATCTAACTCGAATGGCCCATTTTCTGCCATGTACAGAGTCGATTACTGCCGAAGAAACTGCCACTTTGTTTTTACAGGGAGTCTACCGCTTACATGGACTTCCCCGTGTGCTAATCAGCGACCGCGACCCAAAATTTGTCAGCGCTTTCTGGCAGACACTCTGGAGACGCCTTGGAACGCGTCTGAACATGTCTTCCAGCCGACACCCAGAAACAGACGGATTGACAGAGCGCGTGAACAGCACGTTTCAGCAGCTTCTTCGTTGCTTCTGTTGCTATGATGGCTGTGACTGGTCGACACTTTTACCGCAAGTGGAGTTTGCGTACAACGCTTCGCGTGCACTCGGAATTGAGCACACACCGTTCGAGGCTAACTTTGGTTTTTCTCCTGAGGAGCCTCCTGATCTGCTCTTCAGCATGCGACCGTCGATTCCAATTTCGCAAGACGCGACAGAACGGTTAAGATTGTTACAGGAAGTGCACAACCTGGTACGCTCTGTGTTACAGCTACATAAGGACGAGATGCAGGCGCGCACAGAAGCGTCTACGGCGCCACACTTCGCTAAGGGAGACAAGGTGTCAGTCGTCACAGCAAATCTTTTTCTGCGAGGACAACCGAACCGGAAACTCAGAGACAGACAGCTCGGCCCTTTTTCAGTGGAGGAGCAGATTGGAAAGCACAGTTACAGATTGAAACTACCAGCGACAGTACGCTTACATCCTGTGTTCCATGTTAACAACTTAAGACCATGCTCTACCGCTCCGCTACGACCAGCTGTCCCAGTAACTGTACTTGAAGGAGACGATGAGGAGTTTGACGTGTCGCACATCTCTGCTGTGTGCATCAAGTCGCTACCTGAGCGACGAGGCAAATATTTGCTCTTCATGACGCACTTCAGTGATGACGACATTCCACCTGTCTGGCACCGTTTGAACGAGGTGCATCGAACAATTGCGTTACAAGAATTCTTGGAGACGCCCCAATGGCGCAAGTTCGCCAAGACTCAGGCGTACATTGACTTCATGCACGCTTTCCTAGCGCGCATTCCTGAGTCCCGGTAACTGCTTCAGTAAAGGAGCCAAGAACCACGGAGGTCTGCCTCGCGGCGGCCTCATTGATCTGTCAAGAGGGGGAGGGTACGAGTGTGACGAGTACAATCCTGCAACAGTACAATGCATGACATTGTACAAGTACTCGTTACGGATACCAAATCGTGCTTTTCCACATGATGGACGTATACTCGTGGGTACGTCGCTACTGCAATATTGTAATGGTGCTAATGCTACAGTACGACCAGTACCTCCCGGTACGTACAGATATGCATAATTAATCTAACCAGCCAGATGACGCGCCAGAACGAGCTCTTCAATGCAGAAGGAGCCGCGTCGTGAAACCCAATGCTAGGCAGGCCGTGTCTCGAGGACAGATGACGACGGTTGAGCAGCACTAACGCCTGACACGTAAGCGAAGCTTGCAGGCGTAACTAGTCTGGGCTGAAACCTATTTAAGCCCAGTGCAGTAGAGGGAGGTGACAGAACCTTTTAACAATTCCTTTGTTCACTTACAACATCTACTGCCTAAGTACAGCAGTGAAACATCTCTCATCAATTGCCTCTCGACAACATCATTTGCCATCTTGCAACAACAGAACTAGAAAGACTAGAACAGATTTGTGCTAGCGTTTAGCTTTCAGAGGCTAACCGCCACATCTTGGAGCTCCGTGATCTCCTTTTTAAAGACTTTCACGCCCATGATTCGGATGCCTCCCACTCCGACTACGGTGGCCCTTCCACCGAATACACGTCCGACCACTCCTCCCCCGACATGGACTCCCTTGAGGGTTCCCCCGTGGCCTACAGCGCCTCTTTGGTCACCGCGCCTACCGCCCTTCGTTTTATCGACGCTGGTGCCAATATCAGCTTGGAGGCCCATCGTTCTGCATTCGTTGCGGGCAACTACACCCGCCTCCGCAATCCCGTCCACGTCAAAGGCACCGACGTCCACATTCATGGCTATGGTCTCGTTGAACTACATCTCGCTTATCAAGATGGCCACTCCCGCCCGATTCGCATTCGTGCCGCGCACGCCCCCAACATGTCCAAACGCGGAGCCCCCAGCATCATTTCCCAGGAGCATCTTCGGAAACGGCATAACATTAGCTTCCATTACCCTGCTGTCGGACAACCGACAGCCAGTGACGCTCATGGCGACTTCATCCTCGTCATGTACAACAACTTGCCTCATTTGCAGACCATTAACGGTGAGTTCACTTCCCTCCTTGCTTACAAAGGTGCTGGCCCCATGTCTACTGACACCACTTTGTGGCACCAACGCCTTGGTCATTTTGGCAGAGACACCATGACTCTCGCCCTTCGGAGCGCCGACATCACTGGAGCGAAGTACGACAGTCATGTTCCCCTCTTGTCGTGTGAACCGTGCATTTTAGCCAAATTGCACAATGCCCCCGTTAACACTCAGCCTGGCACCAAACCCACGGCTTGCTTTCATGCATTCAGCTCTGACATCTTCGGCCCCCTAAAGGAGACCCTCCTCGGTGTAATTGATCACTATTCCAACTACATCTGGCTCCTTGCCCTCGCATCCAAGAAAGCTGTTGTCTCCACACTTTCTTCCGCTCTCACAGACATCCGGAACTTGCACTCCCGCCTGCACCCTACTTGTACCTTTCGGCCCACGATCAAGTTCGATTGTGATCCGAACTACCTTGATACAGCTTGCCGCACCATGGTCGCCTCCTTGGGATATACAGCCCAATTCACCGCCCCGTACACTCATAACCAACTCGCCAAGATGGAACGCCAATGGGCCACCCTTGCGGATTCCGCCACCGCCATGCTCCAGCACGCAAACTGCCCTACCAAGTATTGGGGCCTTGCCATGCGTACGGCGGTCTACCTTCGCAATCGCCTTCCCTCCCCCGCTGCGTCCGCCGGGTCGGGCGGTGTTCCGTACACCCTTCTCCATGGCGTCCCTACCGACCTCGCACACGTTAAGGTCTTTGGTTGCACGGCTTACCTCCGTTTGGAGGATCGCTATCGCGACAAACTTTCTCCCAAAGCCCTCCGCTGCATGTTCATTGGATATTGCGATGATGGCCCGGGCTACTGGCTTCTCAACCTCGCCACCGGGAAACTCGTTCGCACCATCCATGTTGCCTTCGTTGAGTCTCAGCCCGCTCACGCACCCGTTGCTCCTGGCACTTCACAAGCCTCTTCACCCAGTGGTCTCGAGCCTGGGGGGGCTACCAGTGCCAACCTCTCGTGTGCTGACACCACACACTTCGCAGTTCCGACCAGCAACCCTTTTGCGATCCTACAAGACACTTCAGAGGACCCTCCCACCGATCATGCCATTGACCACGACGCACGTCAGGCCTCTTCATGCTTCGCGGCGGCTGCCTATGTCCAACGTGTCAACAAGACAGCCCAAGTGTTTACACAGAACAAGCCTCCGCGACCACCTCGCACTGCTGCTCCATGGGAGGGCACAGAGGGGCAACCTGCCACAACAGAGGAACCTGCGACGTACCCTCCGGCGGCGCACATTCCTGTGCCCGTTGACATCAAGCACGCATTGAGTGGGAAGTATGCGGCAGCATGGCGTAAGGCAATTCGCTCTGAACTTGCGTCCCTCCACAACAAGGGTACCTTTCGGATGGAGAATCTGCCGCTTGGACGCAACGCCATTGGCAACAAGTGGGTGTTCAAGGTCAAGGCAAAACCTGATGGATCAGTTGACCGCTTCAAGGCACGATTGGTTGCTCAAGGCTTCAGCCAACGAGCAGGAGTCGACTACTCTGAGACGTTCTCTCCCGTCGTCAAGCTGAGCACTCTACGTACTGTCTTGGCCATCGCTGCCAAACGGAACATGCACATGCATTCGGCAGACATTGAGACTGCGTTTCTCAACGCAGATCTCCAAGAGGAGATTTACATGCGTCAACCCAGAGGGGCAGAGGATGGAACGAGTCGAGTCATGCGCCTACTCAAGAGCATCTATGGGCTGAAGCAAGCCTCGCGTGAATGGTACAAGCTCTTCCACCAGACGCTTTCCTCACTCGGGCTCAAGCGGGCGACATCTGACACCAGCCTCTATACGATGAACCACCCAGTGCATGGCATATGCATCGTGCTGGTATATGTGGACGACATTCTCATCATCTCAGACTCACTCAAGTGGATTGAGTCGGCGAAGCGGGCCATAGGGGAGCAGTTCCGCATGACGGACTTTGGTGAAGCCAAGTTCATTCTTGGGATGGACATTGTCAGAAACAGAGAGGCAGGGACCATCAGTCTTTCCCAGGAACAGTACACCAAGGAGATCCTCGAGAAGTACGGGATGTTGGACAGCACGCCATCAAAGGTGCCTATGTCACCTACACACTATCGGGACGGAGAAGTCGCGTCCGACCATGACAAGGTGGCGTTGACACCGTCGGAGCACGAGACCTTCCGTGCTATCCTTGGATCGGTGAACTTCATGTGCATGTGTACCCGACCTGACATTGCGTTTGCTATCAGCGTCATCAGTAGGCGACAGACTGCTCCCACGCAGTTCCACATGAAGCAGCTCAAGCGGCTGTTGCGATACTTGAATGGGACGAGACCCATGGGCATCACTTATGGCCAACCGTCACGAGACAACGCGGACGATATAAAGGTGTTCTCAGATTCAGATTGGGCGGCAGACACGACCACCAGACGATCACAATCCGGGGAGATGGTCATGCTTAATGGAGGAGCGGTCAGCTGGACTTCCAAACAGCAAGAGGTGGTGGCCTTGTCCACCACAGAGGCAGAGTATGTCGCCGTGAGTCGCGCAGGGCAAAGCGCGGTGCATTTTCGGCAATTGATGCGGGATGTCCACCAACACCAGCATGGTGCCACAACGGTTTATGAGGACAACGAGGGAGCAGTCAAGCTTGCTAACAACCCTATGGCCTCAAATAGGACAAAGCACATCGACATCAAGCACCACTATATTCGGGAACTGGTGGATGCAAAGACAGTCGCAGTTGTGTCGGTGGGCACAGCAGACATGCTGGCAGATGGCCTTACGAAGGCGCTACCGGAGCCGAAGCACATGATGATCTTCAGGCGATGCATGGGAGCGGCGCCAAGTGAAGACTAGTTCCTTTACATTACTGCCAATGATCTAGAGGGGCTATTATAGTACATCATTACCAGTACATGTACGTTCACAGCTGTGAGCGTTATCAGTGAATACGTACAGTTGACCTAGTACGGATTAACTAGAATAGCAGATACAGGTAGCAGTCTGTTCTGCTGCTGTTCAGTTCTCCTGTAACCATCACACAGTCCCTGCTGCACACGGACCATTCAACTCACCTAGTACCTCACGGGCACCTCCGATAAGATGGCGGGCTCATCATCCCCCATACTCAGGCAGGTGGACCGCGGTTCAGACAGCCCTAATGTACTGCGCGCATGGGTACTCTTCTTACGGTAGCAGCAGTCGCGCACTGGATCAAGCTCTATTCCGCGCCCAAGATGTAGTGTCCTCATAGGATGCTCTCGTAAGAGATCGATGCATCAGAGCAGTAGCTTAAATCCTTACATCGCTACCAGTACCCGTACAGGTAGCGGACCTTCAGCTCAGTAAATAAGGTGATGATTCTATACATTATAGGAATGTATGCCCGTACACGCTCCGTACATGCGCGTTCGCTGGGGGAGTGTTGGTCCCATGCTCATCCGTAGCGCACGTAAGGATTAGTCGCGACTGATGCGCGCTCAAGATGTATCCTCATAGGACAGATGCGCTCCAATAAAATACGACGAGATGCAGCGATCACCGCAAAACGCTAGTATAGGGCAGAACCTTCGTAAGTACGTAGTTTGCTGATCGACGAAGTGCGAATAAATTAGTAAGGATTATTCAGTACTGAATAAGTACGCGAACAATGATGCAATCGCCACTACGAGCTTACTGTATCTGTAGTTGTACCCGTACTTTATGAATTGTAGTTTTTTTTTAGTTTTTTTTTTGCGCCCCCGGCATATGGGACTGGCAGGGAACCCGCACCAGCACCTACAGCTATACGTCTTATGTTCAGGTTTGATAGACGTTAGGGCGAGAGGGCGAGCCAAATCTGGAAGGATGAATTGCAGTACTTGATCATATTTGAAGAAGAGTTTGAGTCTGCTGCATCTGCGCTGCCTACCAGGTACCCTGGTACCATGTTCAGTAAATTTTAACGATACATGTCATGTCCTTGTTAAAACCTAATTACATGAATATGAAAGGGGAGAAGAAAAACAGGGGGGGAAACCAAGAGGGCAAGAGTGACAAGAGGGTAACGAAATCCATGCACGGCCACGGGGAAGCACTAAAAAGAGCACAAACCAGCAGAGAAAAGCACGATAGAACACCAAGTTACTCCCACACAACGTTGCAAAGGCGACACGTGGAGGCGACAAGCGGCAGCGCGTCACGCCCCACGCGAAGAAGCACGGGCACGCTTGTGGCGCGGGTGAAAAACTCCGTGGTAGGACAAGGCATCCCAACCGAGGAAGAAACGGCCATCTCCACACCGTCGTCCGCGGCGGCGGACAACCGGAACAAGACGTTGTCCGCGTGAGCGACATGGACGGCGAGAGAAACCTTTCGGCGCCAGAAGGCCAACAACTTTCCAATATGCATCTCTTTAGAGGCGGCTACTTGCTTGGCCAGTTCAATACAAAAAGCCGTGGTATGGCCACCGAAAGCACCAAATTTCCGTGACCGCAAAGGGATTGAAGCGGATGTCGGGGCGACTCCTCCCTCCCTCCGAGTACTTCTCAAACTTGGTCCGCTCAGCACGGCTCGAAGCGGCTTCGAAAGATGAGGGGCTAGAAGCACCGAATAAACCGGAAACCACGGCATCAAGAGGAAGTTTCGAGCCTCGGATGTCGTGGTAGTGCAAGGCACCTACATCCGAAGGGAGGCCGTCGTTTCCATTGGGGAACAACACATGGGGTCCGTGAAAATCTCGACGCCAACCCCAAGCGCGCCACGAACCTCGGAGATGATTTCCGCAAGGGCCGTCACTAACCAAGAGTGAGCGGTGTGGACCAAAGCATCTCCGCCGCATCGAGCCAAATAGTCAACAAAAACAGTTGCCCTCGCAACATCCGACATGTCAACATCCGCCGACGCCAATGCACCCCGCACATCTAGAACCGTTAGGTGGGAAGAAGCACAAGCATTGGGGGAACGACGAGTGGAGAGGATGGGGGATGATGGTAGACCGAAGATGCGATAGACTGCGACGCGGAAGACAACGTCGTAATGCTCGGAGATCTTGTCACTTAGCTCGATATGTGACATGGTAGCCTATGGAGAGCTAATTGTAGACGCAATATGTTATGTGTTCTTGCTTGCTACTGTTGCTGCAGGTGGAAGTGGAGATAGAAGGGAGATCGGAAAGATGTCCGATACTTTGATTGTTTACTGTTTAACATTAGATTGTCGATGAACAAAGGAATTGTCAAAATGGGTTTGTCACCTCTATCGCGAGTTAGAACTTAGTGGCAAGATTGCCACTAAGCGACATTCATTCCTTTCCGACGCGTCGATAAAGTGCACGCCTACTAATACATAGCATGCCATGGGTTCGGTACCCGGTGATTCCGATCTTGGTATGTAGGCGTGTGACGGCTCAAGATGAACCACAGCTTCCACACCTCCCTCTTTAGCACTAGGCTTAAATTGCTCTTGCCTAGCTAGCTTGCACTTTCTCTCGCTTCGTTCTCGTGCCATGTGCTAGGGCTCTCGTAACGGTCTGAACATTTTAGCGACGCGGCTTGTTTCTCGCGGGAAAGGTTCTTGTAATGCAATTAGCATCAGCACCATGAGCTGAATTGCAGTAACAACGTACCCACGTTGTACGTCCTTACGATGGAAAAGTACGGATCAAGTTAGGAACGCGTGCATGTGCAATGTCCGGCAATGTAATGTTGCAGAACAGTACTCGTCACGCTCGAAACAAAAGGGCAAGAGTGACAAGAGGATCACGGAATCCAAAGCACGGCAAAAGGAAAGCACTGCATGGTGCACAAACCTAGCAGCTTAAACTAAGGAAACTCCGAGGACACGCAGAGAATGCAACACGTGGAGGCGACAAGCGGCGCCTCACGCGCCGCTCGAGGAAGCATTGGGACGCTTGCGGCTTATGGCGCGGGTGAAGAGCGCCGTGGCATGAGAAGGCATCCCAGTCGAGGAAGAAGCGGCCTCCACGCCGTCCGCAGCGGCGGACAAACCGCGCAAGACGTTGTCCGCGTGAGCAACATGGACGGCGAGAGAGAGCTTTCGACGCCAGGAGGCCAACAACTTGCCCACATGCATCCCTTTATATGCGGTTGCATGCTTGGCTAGCTCCGTCAAGAAAGCCGTAGCGTGGCCGCCAAGAGTAGCAAGTGACAACAAAGGGAATGAAGTGGATGTCGGGGCGACTCCTCACCCCCTCCGAGTACTTCTCGAACTTGGACGCCAACCCCGAGTGCGCCACGAACCTCGGAGATGATTTCCGCAAGGGCGGTCACAAACCAAGAGTGAGCGGTGTGGACCGAAGCATCTCCGCCGCATCGAGCTAAATGGTCCGCAAAAGTAGTGGCCCACGCATCGTCCGACATGTCAACACCCGCCGACGAGAGCGCACCCCGCATAGCTTGAACCGAGAGCATGGACTGGATCCGCCATTTTTTTGTTGGGTTCGGATCCATGAGTACTTGATTTTTAAGGATCCGGATCTAGTGAGTACCTCTAAAAAAGGGATCCGGATCCCGCGATTACTTGTGATTCGTTCGGACCCCGCGATTGCCTGTGATTCTAGGGTCCGGATCCCGCGATTCCCTGTGATTCTAGGGTTCGGATCCTGCGATTACCTGTGATTCTAGGGTTCGGATCCATCGAGTACCTGTGTTTTCGGTTCCGGAACCGAGTACATGAGTACTTCTAAATTTTTGGTTCCGTTGGATTCGTTGGGTTCACGATTCCAACAAGTACTCGAAGTACTTATGCAAATTGATACAAATTGCGCATTTTTGGGGGAAATTTGTATTGCAAATTCAAATTTTACATCTCTACTAGTTCTATGCGCCTGCTCATGCTTGGATCTCATACAGTAGATTTTGACTGAGGTATCATGAACACCTTATCTGAATTCCCAACAAGCCCCTCTTCTGTACGTTGGATAGCCGTCGATGACAAGCTTTTCCCTGATCTAGACGGTCTACTACTTCCCGCTTGCCCCGCCATTGTTGCTAACTATGATAGGAGTTGGATGTGGACAAGCAGATTATGGTGGATTTCAAGCGCGTACGCACCGTTTAATTGGCCCTTGGGTGGGCTACAATCGATTCAAGGCTGCGGAATGACAACAATCAGGGCTATTGAATCAATTCTAGACATACACCTGAACAGATTTGCATTGCCAAATACCTCCCAAAAAAACAGCGTGTCACTTCGGGCCACCAAAGAATCGTGAGATACTCGGAATCGTGAGTACTGATTGGGTATCGCGATTCCACATCGTTTTGCGAGGATGAGGTACTCGCGATTACCGCGGATCCATTTAAGTACGATGAATACCGGATCCAACGATTACTTACAATAACTGGTACCGGACCCTACGATTACTTACAATAACTGGTACCGGATCCAACGATTACCTGTGATTCTAGGGTTCGGATCCCGCGATTACCTATCGAACCTAGGGTTCGGATCCAGCGATTACCTGTGATTATAGGGTCCGGATCCCGCGATTACCTGTGATTCTAGGGTCCGGACCCACGAGACCGAGTCCGAACCCGAGTAGTCTCGGGGATTCGCGGAGCCGTAGGATCCGGATCCAGTCCCTGACCGAGAGATGGCAAGAAGCACGAGCATTGGGGGAGCGTAGAGTAGAGAGGATGCGGTATGAGGGTAGGCCGAAGATGCGACAGACCGCGACGCGGAAAACTGCGTCGTAGTGCTCAAAGAATTTGTCACGGAGCTCGCCCAAGCGACCGGAAGTAGGCGTGTCCGAAGCTAAAAACGCAAGGGCGCCGTGGCTGAGACGAGATACAAAACGTCTAGCTAGACTCCGGCCGAGCGCGGTCGGAAAACGTGGGAGCGAGCTTCGCGAAGCGGAGCAAGTTGACGCGCTCACTCATGTCGGCTTGTAGCTTTGGAAAGATGTCCGTGGCAAACGCAGAAAGGGGTACGAGCGAGGGTAGGCCGTCGAGGGGCCGAGAAATCTGCTCGTTGTTTGATCGGGCTTCAGCTACGCAGCCTGCGCGAGCCACCGTTGGACGTTACGGGGTGAGCATCGCTAAGGCTGTGGTTATCAAGGGTTCAGACTCGGTGAGAGCGTGAGAACCGCACGCAGCATCTAAGCGCGCCCACGAGGCGCCCGCCGGCGGCGCAGCGGCGGCGGCCCCGGAGGGGGGTGCGCTCGCAAGCCCGTCGGCACCTACCTCTACCTCCACGCGGTGGGCGCTGGTAACCCCATAGCCGTGCCAGGCCTGGCACGGTAGGGGGCTGAACGAGGTACCGACAACTGCGATCCGCGGGATCAGCAGCAGTCGGGAAGCCCTGTACGGAGGGTTTTGGAAAAACATAATATATGTACACCGGCACAGGGATCTCCCGCTCGGCCAGTCCGATATGTTTTTTCCGCGACTAAATACTCGCAGATACTCTCCCGACGATGGGGCGGGGGCGGCGTTTGCGAAATATTTTTTGGCGAAGAGGGGTACGGACGGATCAGCGGAGGGACGAGGGTGTTGGAGCTGGCGGTGGACAGCTGGGAAGCAGCGCTAGGGACGGCGCTCGCTAGCAGCCGCCAGCCGTGCGTGAGCCTTAGATCTCCCATGGGGGCGAGGCTTGTTGCTGCGCAGGACGGAGGATGGTCGCAGCCGGAGGAGCGGCACGGTGTGGCGGCGGCGGTCCCTAGGGTCGCCATCTGCCGGAAAATCCCGGTACGGGGGGTTTTTGGAAAAATTCCCGTACCCACCATCTTTTGAGGACCGGCGACTCGATCCATGTGTTCTTCCAACCCCTCCCCTAGTCGGTACCCAGTTATCGATAGGCTGCCTCAGGCGGTGTGCCTAGGGTTATCGTAACGGCACACTGCTCGTAAAGGCGGCCCCCTAACAACGTCAACCACCGGGGGAGGGCACGGACGGCCACAGCGCGATCAGATAGGTGTTGGAAACAGACGGGACAAGGACAGGGGACAGGAGAAAATCTGGCTCGGAGGCACGAGAGCCAGCCGGACACCGTATGGAGCCTAGTTCTTTTCTCTTCTCAGCCCCCGAAGGAGGAGAGAAGACTCTGCTAGGTGGCGAGCTGCGTCGAGAGGAGCGGCTAATACCTCGGGCGGGGTTGAGCACGGATCGAGGCGGGACCGACGACGACCTATGCGAGGGGGGTTTCTCACCTGCCTTTCCCCCCAAGCTCCGGCACGACCGGAGTCGCACAGGAGCCGAGGTCAGGCAGGTTCGCCTCGACCAGCTCAAGCTGAACAGCCTTGCTGTTCAGCGACCCCGCAGCGGCTGGAGCAGGCCGCGTATCGTGGAGACTAGCGACATCTTTTATTTCATACTGTATCCAAAAAAATTACGTATATATCAGAAAATTATAAATACCTTGATACGGGTATGTTTTAGACGGTATCATTACTGCCATTGGAGAGGTTGGGATTAGTGGTTCACGGTCTACCTCACGCTTAGAAGTCCAACAACAAGTTGAGCATAGCAAAAGGGGGGGCCCAGAGACTCCAGCCGGTTTACCGGTATTAGAGTAAAATATTACAAATTTCAAATTTCGCGCCCACGACGAAGCGAGTTCTAAAGACCACATGGGTTCGTTGTCGCCGTCGTCTCCGTCCGGTGTACCATGCCTTCGGGACACCGCTGTGGTCATAGCAGTCGCTAACCGTCCATACATGGTCCTCTCCATCGGAACTTCGTCTTGGGAATCCTCGCGCACGCGAGCATCTTGTGATGTAAGGAAACGGATAGTTGAGCTCACTGCCAAACCGGCCGCTCCGACATGGGCCGCATTTGCCAAGGCAGCCAAGTCCCCCACCCCCCCCCCTCCGAACCTTATCGCACAAGCTCACGGAACCATCTAGAAAAGAAATATGCAAAAAAGATACTGCTAGTAACTCTGTAAAGTCGGGGAAAAATTCGGCGATACAGTTGTACCGCCGTGATAACAATGAAAGAGTCACTGAATATCGCTAAGATACAGGTACCATTTAGAGGAAATGAATATTGTAAAATACTAGCACTTAGATAAACGGGCTAGGATATGACACTCTCCCCTCCTTAAGCACCAACGTCCTCGTTGTGCAGCACTCAGGGTCTTGGTATCTTGGGGGTTTTGGCAGGCTAGCGGTTGCGAAATCTAACGAAATCAGGGGTCGCAGAAAACTCTCGATAAACATCCGTTCGAAGAAATTCGGAAAAGATGTTTAAGTGGTCGACTCCTCGCATGGGCTCCCAAGTGTCCTCGCTAGGTATGTTGAAAGGTGCCGCCCAGCGAACTTTGAACAAAAGTCCAGTGCCGTTGGAGTTGAAGGCCACATCGAATAGTCGGTCGACATCAAATCCCTTCGCATCGTGCACAATCGGAATTGGCTGCGCATTGTCGGCCTATTTTTTGTCTGAATTCCACTTTTCCAGTAGACTGACTTGTACAATATCATGAATCCGTACTCCAGGGGGTAGCGTAAGCCGAAATGTAACCGGGTAAACTTCTTCCGTAATGAGAAACGGGCCAATGTAGCGGTCGCGTAGTTAAGAACGTGGCTGTTGTACAAATCGTATATTTGTCGCCTTGAGCTTAACTTTGTCGCCAATTGTATAAGGTATTGTTAACCGGTGCCGATTTTCAGCTTCTTGCATATGTGCTTGGGCTGCTTTGACGCAGTCGTGGGCAAATATATGCATCTCAACCAGAATCTTCACTTGCTCCGGTAATGTACGATTGGGCTCGTTGTCTTCAAATGTAGCCGTCGTTGGAGATGTCGGCTCGAATCCCAGTGTCGCCTTTAATGGAGACATAGTCGTCGACATAGAAACCGGTGCGTTGATCGCGAACTCCACGTTGGTAAGGTGTTGAACCCAGTTGTCGTGCAAGGGATGCACGTAGCAACGTATGACTTGTTCCCATGTCGGATTCACTCGTTCGGTTTGGCCATATGTTTGAGGGTGATAGCTCGTAGAAATATTTAGCTTGGTTCCAGCAGCCCTAAATAGGGTTTGCCAGAATTCGCTCATAAACCGGGGATCTCGATCGGATATCAATTTCCGTGGTAGGCCAAAATGCCATAATACAGCGCGGTGCATAACTTTCGCTAATTTCTCCGATGTAATCGTTTTTGTAATTGGCTCGACAATTGTCCGTTTCGTAAGCATACAGACGAATACCATCACGGCATCATACCCATCGCACTCAAGAAGGTCCGTAATCAAGTCATGCGATACGTGTTCGAAGGGCCTCGTCGGCACCTCGTGCGATTGAAGGAGTCCATAGGGCTTGTGTCGCGCTACCTTATTACGTTGGAAGGTAACACAACTGCGTACGCAGTGTCGTATTGTCCGCTTCATGTTAGGCCACCAAAACGTTCGGGTCATTGCTGCCATAAGTCTAACAATACCAAGATGTCCCGCGGTCGGTGCGTCGTGTAGTTCGTACAATACTCTTGATCGCAATGTAGAAACGTCCGGAACATACAATCTTGTCCCGTAGGCGTACAAGAGTCCATTCGATTGACGTAATAGCTAGGTAGGCAGAGATTTCCGGGTAAGCATGTACTTATCCGAGTCATAAGCGTTTTTTATTTCCGTATGAAGTCCAGAGTCAAGATGTAACCGGGATTCCAGGGAAAAAAATTGCGCGTGTTACTCGCATTCTGCTTCGTCGTCGGTCCAATCGCGTAACTATTGCAGCTTATGTAATGAGTCCTTCAAGTCAGGTCGCCGAGACAGAGCATCTGCATGGTTGACTGCTCCCTTCTTGTACACGATGTCCATTTGTCGCGGATAAGGCGCTAAAACTTGAAGCCATCGCACTTGTCGAGTAGACAAATTGCGCTGCCGAAAGAAGTGTCGCAACGTGTCGTGGTCCGTAATTACCGTAAATCCCGCCGCGCCATCTAAGTAGCAACGGAATTTCAGTAGAGCGTCGCGGACTGCCAGTAACTCTTGTTCGTTGACAAGGTAGTGTACCTCATGCTTGTTTATCTTTCGAGCATGATATTCAACATGTTGTAATCCAATACCTTGGTCTTGCAACAACACAACTCCTACTGCAAATCCAGAAGCATCCGTGTACATAGCGTACCTTGCATTAGGAGAAGTGTCAGGAATTACTAGGACTTGTGCACGTACATTCGCGGCTTTGATTTGCTCGAATGCTAATGGGGCTTGAGGAGTCCAATGAAATTCCGGTGTCTTCTTGGTCAAATCCGTTAATGGGGTTGCTAGGGTTGCTAATTGGTTGACAAACCTCCGGTAATATCCAGCAAGTCCCAGAAATCCACGAAATTCTGTCACATATTTCGGCGGGGGGCAATTTTGAACTGCCTCCACTTTATCGGGATCCATTCGGATTTGTCCAACTTCCACCACATGTCCCAAGAATTTGACGCTCGATCGTCCGAAGTAGCACTTAGGGAGTTTGATATGCAACTATTGTCGCTGCATCTCTCGTAACACAAGTCGAATATGCTTGAGGTGTTCATCGGTCGTCTTACTGTAGATCAACACGTCGTCCAGATATACCACGCATAACTTGCCAAGATACGGGGCTAAAACTCGATTCATCATGGCTTGGAGTCCAGCTCGGGCGTCGCAAAGTCCAAAGGGTAGAACGCAATACTCGAACAATCCGTAATGAGTTCGGAATGATGTCTTATGTATGTCGCGCTCCTTTACTCGAACTTGGTGATAGCCCTTATACAGGTCCAACGTACTGAAATTATGAGCCCCATATAGCGAGTCGAGTAATTCATCGATCCGGGGTAACGGTGTACGGTCTTTCCCCGTAAGGTCGTTGAGTTTCCAATAGTCTACGCACATACGCATAGTACCATCCTTCTTGCGTAAAAATAAAATCGGGGCACCGTACGGAGATTTAGACGGACGAATCCAACCTTTTGCGAGTAAATCTTGTAACAATACCTGAACCTCTCGGAGTTATGCCGGTGACATACGGTATGTTCGCTCCTTAGGTGGTTCATCGCACTCCAAGTTCATCTCGAAGTCACACTCGCGGGTTGGTGGTAGACCGTCATGCTCCTTAATGATGTCCGTAAACTCGTTTAGGGAATCTCGCAACGAAGTCGTCCACTCGGGTTGTTGATCAGTATTGATGTCGTCGACCGCGTCCTGTACTTCTTGTGGTCCAATCACGAAGAGGCATGTTGGTTGTTGTCCAAGCAACTTTACCATCGCATCCGCCTCCAAGTGATGTACTGTCACAAGTACGGTGTATTCGTCGCCAGACACCATAGCTTCGCCAATTTTCCTGTCGCGAATCGATTTAGTAGACCATTATATATCCGGGTTGACGGCTCGTAACCAAGGTTGACCGAGGATGATGTCGAATTTATCCAGTTCAGTCATAATTGCGTCCAAACGTATGTCATGGGTCTCTACTGTAAGCACTTCATTCCGTAGTCGCTGGCGAGTCGTAGTTGCACTACCGTTTGCCAATTTAATCCGGTATTACTCTCCAAAAACCGTCGGAATGTGATGCTCCCGTACCACCTCAGCCTTGCAGAAATTTTCCGAGGCGCCAGAGTCCACCCAAATACGGCATCGATGTCCGCGTAAGGTATCTTCCAACACTAAAAGACTCGTTCTAGATTGGATCGTAGATACGTGTAGCGTCGCAGGAACATTGTCCTCTAGTCGGACGTTTTTGTTCATCCACCCGTCGATCGGTTTTCCAAAAGTCTCGTAACGAAGAGGGAACAGTTGATCTCCACGAACTCGATAACCCGTACGTCGCGCTAAAATTAAATGCTTCCAGAAAGCCAATACTGCCCGAGAAGTTGACGTAGCGTTCGGTATCGATCCGGGTCGAAGCGAGCGATATGCACATAGCGCTTATTTTGTCCGGAAGACTTCGTTCCTAAAAGGCATAAATTTGTTTCGCTCACCTTGAATCCAATTGTCTCCGTAAGAGTTCGCTATTTTTTGCATTATGGGGTCGCATCTTTAATCTCCTGTTTGCCAACAGGAAACCAAACCATGTCAATATTGTGACGAGTACAGTCATGCAACAGTACATTGCAGGACATTGTACATGTACTCGTTACGGATTCCAATTCGTGCTTTTCCACAGGACGGACGTATACTCGTGGGTACGTCGCTACTGCAATATTGTAATGGTGCGGATGCTACAGTACGACCACTACCTCCCGGTACGTACAAATACGCGCAGTTAATATAACTAGCCATATGACGCGCCTAAGCGAGTTCTTCTATGCAGAAGGAGCCGCGTCGTGAAACCCAATGCTAGGCAGGCCGCCTCTCTGGACAGATGACGACGGTTAGACAGCCCTAACGCCTAACACGTAAGCGCAGCAAGCAGGCGTAAGTTATCTGGGCAGAAACCTATTTAAGCCCAGTGCAGTAGAGGGAGGTGACAATTCAACAATTCCATTGTTCACTTACAACATATACTGCTTAAGTACAGCATTGAAATTGAAATTGAAATTGAAATTGAAATTGAAAGTAAACACTCCAATACCAGTAAAAACCGGTTGGAGTCTCTGGGCCCCCCCTTTTGCTATGCCATACAAGACTTAGAAGCGTGAGGTAGACCGTGAACCACTAATCCCAACCTCTCCAATGGCAGTGACGATATCGTCTAAAACATACCCGTACCAGTATTCAGGTACTTACTATTTTCTGACCTATACTAATTTTTATTCCTGGATACAGTATGAAAAAAAAATGTCGCTATTCTCCACGATACGCGGCCTGCTCCAGCCGCGGCGGGGTTGCCGATTAGCAAGGCTGGTCAACATGAGCTGGTCGAGTCGAACCTGCATGACCTCGGGTCCTGTGCGACTCCGGTCGTGCCGGAGGTAGGGGGAAAGGCAGGTGGAAAACCCCCCTCGCGCAGGTCGTCGTCGGACTCGTCTCGATCCGTGCTCGACCCCGTTCCGAGATATCGGAGATAGTGGTCGCTCTCCTCGGCGCGACCCTCCACCTAGTCTAGCCTTCTCCCCCCCCGCGGGGGCTGGGAGGGGAAAAAAGCCAGGCTGCATACGGTGTTCGGCTGGCTCTCCTGCCTCCGAGCCAGATGTCTCCTGTCCCCTGTCCGTTTGCCGTCTGTTTCCACCACCCCTCTGATCGCGCTGTGCTGGCCGCACTTGTCTCCCCCGGAGATTTACGTTGTTAAGGGGCCGCCTATACGAGCAGTGTGTTGTTGCGATAACCCGGGGCACACTGCCTGAGGCTGCTTGTCGATAACCGGGTACCGACTAGGGGAGGGGGAACGGATAATGCCCGGGGATCGGCTATCCTCAAAAGATGGTGGGTACAGGAATATTTAACCGAAAACCCCCCGTACCGGGTTTTTTCGGCGGAGGATGATCCTCCCGACCTCCCCCGCCACACCGTGCCGCTCCTCCGGATGCGACCCGCCTCCGTCCTGCGTATCTTCGGGCCTCTCCCCCAAGGGAGACCAGAAGGTTTCGCAGTGTTGGCGGCTGCTAGCGAGCGCCGTGCCCTAGCGCTGCTTCCAAGCTGTCCGCCGCCAGCTCCAACACCCTCGTCCCACCGCTAATCCGTCCGTACCCCTCTTCGCCAAAAAATATTTCGCAAACGCCGCCCCCGCCCCATCGTCGGGAGGGTATCTGCGAGTATTTAGTCGCGGAAAAAACATATCGGACTGGCCGAGCGGGAGATCCATGTGCCGGTGTACGGATATTATGTTTTTCCAAAACCCTCCGTACATGGCTTCCCGACAGCTGTTGATCCCGCGGATCGCAGCTGTCGGTACCTCGTTCAGGCCCCTACCGTGCCAGGCATGGCACGGATTTGGGGTTACCAGCGCCCACCGCGTGGAGGTAGAGGTAGGTGCCGACGGGCCTGCGAGCGCACCCCCCTCCGGGGCCGCCGCCGCTGCGCCGCCGGCGGGCGCCTAAGTACAACAGTGAGACATCTTTCACTAGCATCTCTCGACAACATCATTTTGCCATCTTGCAACGACAAAACAAGACAGATTAGAACTGATTTGTGCTAGCGTTTAGCTTGAGGAGGCTAACCGCCACACTTGTTTCGGAGCTCTTTGGTCGACGCACGTTTTCACTATCGATTGATTCGCTCGAGGTTGCTTGATTGACTCGATATGGCTTCTGTTGGACCTGAACGTTACGTGGTAGTCGTAATTCATGTTGGCGGGACTAAATTGTCGAACGTGAAGCTGGTGTTATAACGTGAGCCTCGTACCGGTAAAACTTGGTTCCCGGCTGGTTTTGTTGCAGCTAACGAAGAGCATGTTGATGCTGCCGTTCGTGAGTTACACGAGGAAACCGGCCTTACCTTGACACCGGATGATTTGACACTGCTGAGTGACGCACTTGTTCGAGTTGCGTTACCTGAAGGACATAAGCTTGTTTACGTGTACTCGGATTCTATTCCCGTTTCGTTCGCAACGAGTCACTTGCGTACTCATGCTCAGCTCGAGCAGGTTGTTAGTGCCCAGTCGACTATTAATCCGGATGGTTCTTACGTCGTTCCGGAAACGATTGACATTGGTGGTCTGAATCTTACGCCCGCTCAGACGAGTTTACTTCTTGCAGTGAAACATAAGAGCGAGTTACTTCACTTCGGTTACGTGACTCAGTGGGAGACTTTTCGTCGTGTTGTCTATACGCATCAGCCACTTCTTCATGACGATACGACTATTCCAAGACAGTTCTTAATGTACTCCCGGTTTACGTCGGTCGACTCTGGTCATGTATGGCTACTGATTCGTGGACACATTAATCAGTTGTGTGGTGAAACACCAACGGACTTACGTGTTGGAATGCCGATGCCTACCCGGAACTTGGCTGGACTACTTGTGACCCTTACGGAGACGCAGCGTAAGGCTGCGATTAACTCCCCATTGCAGTCTGGTCGAGACGCTAATGAACTGGAGGATTGGCTCGAAGCTCAGCCTCAGCGTTTTCTAATGCTCGGAATTACGGCTGACTCGTACGACTCAATTATCTGGGTTACGTCACAGTTCTCATGACATCTAAATGGGTGGTGGCTGAATCGTAAAAACCAAGCTGCTATTCCATCTACCTATGACCTGCTTGTCGCGCAGCGACGCAAGACTACGTTTCTCCCGAACATCCAAGACGACGCGATTAACGCTTTGCTCAACCTTACGCAGAGCAACATGATGCGTTACGCCGTCTACACCAAGCATTACAACGACTTCTTACGTCGGTCACGTCAGAACCTGACATCTGATGTGCAGTGCGTACGCTTCATTAACGGTCTAGCAAACTCTACGTTGAAGAATCAAGCGAAGTCACACCGAGCTCAGAGGGGTTACAACGTCACTCTGGTGGAGCTGCAGAATTTCTTGAATGACGTCGTAACGGATTCACCGGAACTCGGTAGCATGCGGTCTTCAACTGGCCCGTCTGCTCAACCCACAAGGAAGCGCAACTCTGACGAGCCTCTTGTCGGAGCCTCTAAGATCTGGAAGCGCAATGGTGGTGGCCGTGGTCGAGGCCGTGGACGTGGAAGCAATCAAGGTGGTGGCCGTGGTCAAACATCTTCAAACACTGGCCGCGCTGACTTCAACACACTCGCTAATGCAATGACCCATGAGGAGCGCAAGCGGCACATGGAGGAAGGACTCTGCTTCAAGTGCCACAAGAAGGGACACCGCTTGTTTCAGTGCCCTGAACTGAAGGGCAAGGCACCTATGGAGGCACGCAATCTAAGAAGCAATGATGGTGGCAAGGCTGTTCTACCAACGAACTGGAGCAGCCGGCTACATCTACTGCTCGTTTTGAGACACTGTTAGCGACATGGGTTGTCGATTTACCTGCGACATCTCCATCAACTATAGTCGCGACACGTGCAACTTTGATAGCATGTCGTCGTCGTCAGACTAAGCAGAGACAGAGTCGTAAACCTGTAACCAGACGTTCGATTGATTGGAAACTGGTTGACTCTGTTTTTGACCCTCTGCATGCACGATTCAACTTCACATTGGAGGGATGTGGAGATGATGAAGGTCTAAACTCGCACGGTGAGTTACCTCATTGTTCGCCGAGTGACTCGATTATTGCGAGGGACTTGTCAGGAGAACGGGTGTTCATTAATCCACCCTATCAGTTGGCTGAGCAGATAGCACAGCATTTTGAAGATTGTCGTCGAACATCTCCGACATCTACAATGGCAGTTTCTGTACTACCGAAATGGGCAAAATTTGCTTCCCTGACTAAGCACTTAGAACTCTACCAAGAATTTCCAGCGCGGACACAACTTTTTACTCGTCAGTCACTGGAGAGCCCAGCACAACAAGAAGTGGTTGCTCCAGCTCCTTGGCATGTACAACTGTGGTTAGTCGACGCAGATTGTGCGTTTTACGACTCGACAACATCTGCAGAAGTTGATCAACCCGACTCGGTACCAGTACCTCATGGCGATGCGGAACAGTCCATCGCTACGCCGCGACAATTTTCTACGCCAACTACAGCCCTACTGACTGACCTCACGGAAGCTCGCCCGTTAATTCGCACTGAGCTGACTATGAAAGCTCCTGATGGCGGCAGGGACTAGATCCGCCATTTTTTTGTTGGGTTCGGATCCATGAGTACTTGATTTTTTCGGATCCGGAACTAGTGAGTACCTCTAAAAAAGGGATCCGGATCCCGCGATTACCTGTGATTCTAGGGTTCGGACCCCGCGATTACCTACTGAACCTTGGGTTCGGACCCCGCAATTACCTGTGATTCTAGGGTTCGGACCCCGCGATTACCAGTGATTCTAGGGTTCGGACCCCGCGATTACCTACTGAACCTAGGGTTCGGACCCCGCGATTACCTGTGATTCTAGGGTCCGGATCCAGCGATTACCTGTGATTCTAGGGTTCGGATCCAGCGAGTACCTGTGTTTTTGATTCCGGAACCGAGTACATGAGTACTTCTAAATTTTTTGGTTCCGTTGGATTCGTTGGGTTCGCGAGTCCAACAAGTACTCGAAGTACTCATGCAAATTGATACAAATTGCGCATTTTGGGGGAAGTTTGTACTGCAATTTGAATTTTTACATCTCTACTAGTTCTATTGCGCCTGCTCATGCTTGGATCCCATACAGTAGATACGTACAATTCACTTCCCATACTTTCTGCCCGCTGCAAACATATTTAGTACTTTACAGTCTATCCCATACAATTTAGCAAAGCTTTTGGACCCTCCGGCAAGTGCCACAAGCAATGTATGTGAGTTTATAGCCCTCCGGCTCAAAAAAGACACTTGCCATCACAGGGAAACAGATTCCGATGCAATACCATATTTCACATATGATGTGACAAGTAATGCCAAATGGTTTATCGCATGGCCAGTGCGAGTCCACCAAATGAACATTAAATGCACAAAATATGGATGAAAACAGGTTTCAGACAACCATTTCTTACAGTTTATATAGACTTGTGACAATTGAAATTGAAATTGTTCACAACATGTGACAACCATATTCCTCGCGCATACATAATTCAACAATTACATGAGACTAACAAGGCATCCTCTAGGCTATTTTCCTTGGTGTTCTTCTTGAACGCGTCATGCATTCGCCCCGCTTTGTTGAACAAACGCTCGCATGCAGCAGAGGTAGCAGGCATAGATAAGTATTGCCGCGCCATTAAAGCCAAGTCGGGGTACAGAGCAGCATGTGTTTTCCACCATGTCAACACACAAATGTCCTTGTCCGTTTCTTGGGGCAGCTCAAGGTAACGCTCTAAGTCATCCTTTTCCACGTGCTTGGCTGTAGAGGGCGTCACACGCCCAGTCAAATCCCCGGAAAGGAATGCAGTGAAAGACTTACTCTTCGACGACATCAATTGCTTGCCAAGCTCTGCGGCATTCATGCTTGGATAAGCACCGCCTTCTGCTCGCTCTCTTCCGGCTCTGTGAGCGACTGCTCTCCAAATTCCCTTCTTGCAGCCGCCAAAATTGTAGGCGCAAAGTCGGGACGAATGCCATTGAAGTCCAGATTCTTAAACCTGCACAATTCACATTTTTAGTTAACATAGCAAATGCACAAGTAAATTTGCATACACACACACACACACAGGAACACGTAGAGAGCATACAAAATAGGTACACAAACGAACACCACACACACATACACACACATTCAGAAGCAGATGCACATACAAGCCAACACACACACAAGCAGATAAACACAAACACATCCATAAGACACACACATGCATAAGATAAACACACACACAAACATAAACACACATGCATATGACACACACACAAACACACATGCAGAAGTACATGCGCATACAAGCACGCACACACACACACACACACATACAAGCACTCAATACAAATATGCATAAGCATATACACGCAAACACACACACACACACACACACACACACACACACACACACAAGGACGCTCAGATACAATCACATCTATTTATCAACATTCAATATTTCTATCAGGTATATAATAGAAACACATGTGCAAAACTTAAACACATGCACACACAACTATTACAAGGTACTCACCGAATGTCCAGCAATGTCGCAATCCCTATCTTGATGTAATCGTTCTCCCTTATGTTCGTGAAAAAACGCTCAATGATTCCGGCCCGCAGACTCTCCCTTGCCTCCGCCATATGAGGCTCCATGTCCTTCGCTTCGATGGTGTACAAGCCCACATCCCTCCGCTCATCTTGCAGTGAAACGCGCCTGTGTGACGACAACTGCTTTAACAGAGTGCCTAACATAGGGTAAACAAGTGATATAGTTACATAGTCCCCCTGCAGCAAATTCACAACTTGAGCCACTGGCCACAACACAGTGCAACAATATGCTTAAAGACAAAGTAACCTTTTATGTGGGAAAGCAAAGAACAGAAAAGCATCACATAACAGCGATAACATAGTGTCGACAAGCTCAACTGCAACGCTATTAATATGGCTTTGATAGAGCACATAAACAGAGACATAAATGTGCGGGCGGAGGCGGGGAGTGGGCGCCATGCGGCGCTACCGAACCGCGCAGTGCAACAATATGCTCAACGACAAAGTAACCTTTTACGTGGGAAAGCAAGGAACAGAAAAGCATCACAGAACAACGATAACAAAGTGTCGACAAGCTCAACTGCAACGCTATTAATATGGCTTTGATAGAGCACATAAACAGAGACATAAATGTGCGGGCGGAGGCGGGGAGTGGGCGCCATGCGGCGCTACCGAACCGCGCAGTGCGACAATATACTAAACGACAAAGTAACCTTTTACGTCGGAAAGCAAAGAACAAAAAAGCATCACAAAACAGCGATAACAAAGTGTCGACAAGCTCATCTGCAACGCTATTACTATGGCTTCGATAGAGCAAATAAACAGACATAAATGTGCGGGCGGAGGCGGGGAGTGGGCGCCATGCGGCGCTACCGAACATCACAACGCAGCTAACTCGGGGGTGAGGGCAAAGCGGAGGGGGGGGGGAACTCTTGCTTACCTCTTCAACTTTCTCTTGCTCGTTGTGAAAGTCTTCCAGCAGGGTGGACCAATAGGCTTGACGCCTTACGTTGAGCTCGGTTTTTGAAGTGGCGGCTAATTGTGATAGGACTGGATGTGGACGGGCAGGTTATGGTGGATTTCAAGCGCGTACGCACCGTTTAACTGGCCCTTGGGTGGGCTACAATCGATTCAAGGCTGCGGAATGACAGCAATCAGGGCTATTGAACCAATCCTAGACATACACCTCAGCAGATTTGCATTGCCAAATACCTCCCAAAAGACAGCGTGTCACTTCGGGCAACCACAGATTCGTGAGATACTCGGAATCGTGAGTACTGATTGGGTATCACGATTCCACATCGTTTTGCGAGGATGAGGTACTCGCGATTACCGCGAATCCATTTAAGTACGATGAATACCGGATCCAACGATTACTTACAATAACTGGTACCGGAACCAACGATTACTTACAATAACTGGTACCGGAGCCAACGATTACTTACAATAACTGGTACCGGAACCAACGATTACCTACTGAACCTAGGGTTCGGACCCCGCGATTACCTGTGATTCTAGGGTTCGGACCCCGCGATTACCTACTGAACCTTGGGTTCGGACCCCGCGATTACCTACTGAACCTAGGGTTCGGACCCCGCGATTACCTGTGATTCTAGGGTCCGGACCCCGCGATTACCTGTGATTCTAGGGTCCGGACCCACGAGACCAAGTCCGAACCCGAGTAGTCTCGTGGATTCGCGGCTCCTTAGGATCCGGATCCAGTCCCTGGATGGCGGACACCAAATTTCTGGATTAGTGGATTGCGCTGCGACGCTTGATTTCGTGTCTGTACGACGCTTTGCTTTACATGCTCCGAAGTTTGTGACTAAGACCCCAGTTCTACTCGCCAACGGACAACGAGTGACTTCTTCGACAGTTTGTGATGTTACTTTTGAGCTGGCTCGACACGAATTTCACCGGACTTTTTACGTCTTACGTGATTTACGTGCTGCTGATTTAATCATGGGTTTACCATGGCTTGATGACGAACATGCCTCTTTACAATTTGGTTCAACCCGAGTTTTTACTCAAATGGACGGCACAGCAGTGGAAACTACACTCGAGGAGCGACGCCCTGAGTGTATGCTGCTGTCATCTACTAAAGTTCAGAAACTCATGCGCAAGACGCGCCGCAGCAAGGGACGTCATGCTGAATTTTACGTCATTGAACTTACGTCAGCTGCTGACCAACCAACCAACTTTCACACTGGTGAGGAGCTAACAGCAGAACAACGTGACAACTGCCGGTCATTACTCTACGATGACTTCCCGGAGTTACTGCAGCTTGTCGACTCTCCACCTGTAAGCCGACAATGGGATCATCCCATTGAAACAATTGGCCCGATGCGACGCCAACGGCTGAACGGATTGTCACCTGCAGAGCGCGCTGAACTAAATCGACAGCTCAAAGACGCCGTGGAAGCTGGTCTGATCCGTCCCAACTATAGTGAGATCGGCTCGCCAATTCTTTTTGTGCGGAAAGGTGATGGCTCGCTACGTCTGTGCATTGACTACCGTGGCCTTAACGAGGTTACGCGTAAAGATGCTTACCCACTTCCGCGTGTGGACGACACGCTCGACGACCTTAAGGACGCGAACTTTTACACACACCTCGACCTCGCCTCTGGCTTCTAGCAAGTACGAGTGCGTGATCATGACATCCACAAGACGGCATTTCAGACACCTGGTGGCTTAATGGAATGGGTCGCCATGCCGTTTGGACTGTGCAATGCCCCTGCTACATTTCAGCGGATGATGAATGTCATACTTCGCGACTTTTTACATAAGTTCGTTACTGTCTACCTTGATGACGTCCGTATCTACAGTCGAACTCTGGAGGAACACCTGGAGCATCTGCGTCTCGTTTTACAACGATTCAAGGAGGAGGGCTTGAAGTTACGCCTTAAGAAATGCTTCTTCGGACTACAAGAGATGGAGTACCTTGGCTACACTGTGTCAGCCGGTAAAATTTCGGTTTCCACAAAGAAAGTCGAGGCCGTCGAGGCAGACTGGCCAATGCCCAAGACGCAGAAGGAGGTTCGCAGTTTCGTACAGTTCTGCAACTTCTATGCCAGATTTATTCATCACTTAAGCGACCTTACGGCTCCATTGACGGACTTACTGCGGAAGTCCCAGCCACAGAAGGTTACGCTTACGCCTGCATGTTTGGAAGCCTTTGAGACTCTCAAGTTACGGCTCATTTCCGCGCCATGCCTGATCCTTCCGGAGGTCAGCTCGGACGCGACGTTCACCGTGGCTACATATGCTTCAACAGTGGGGATTGCATCAGTCCTACTGCAAGACCAAGGAGGAGGTCTTCAACAAGTCTCTTGTTGGGCGCGGAAGCTGAATCCAACTGAGCGTGGTAACACTTACTCTGTGTACGACTTAGAAGCTTTGGCCGTATGCGAAGCTGTCAAGCATTGGAGGTGCTATCTTGAAGGTTGCTCTAAGTTCCTTGTCGTAACAGACCACGACACACTGCGACATCTGCTCAGGCAACCGAACAACAGGCTGAACAAGCGGCAAGCAAGATACCTGCGGGATTTGCAACCGTTTGTGGGCTCGATGACACTTGCATATCGCAAGGGAGATCTGAACGAAGCTGACCCGTTAAGCCGGCGTCCAGACTTCGTACCTCATGCCACAGTTCCATTATTTTGGGATGGCGAGGCCCCGTCAGATCGAGAATTACGACGGAAGTCCTAGCTGCTGTTTGACGACGCGCAGTTAAATTTATTGACTGCGAACGCGTTGCAGCTGAACCCTGAGTTCGCTGATCTCATTCGCGAGGGGTACTCCCAAGACTCGTTTTATGGGGACGAGGGTGAGTGGACGAAAGACAGCCGGATTGAAGCTAGAGACGGATATTTTTGGCGCCTCGATCGCCTCTGTATTCCACAGAACTCTGAGCTCCGACTGAGATTGATCACAGAGCAGCACGAAAGTTCGTCAGCTGGTCACAGAGGAGTTGCTAGCACTCGTGCTAAAGCACTCGACAGATTATGGTGGAAACGAATTCGCCAAGATGTGAAAGATTTTTGTGAACGCTGCGTCGTATGTCGACGAGCAAAGATTCGACCGCAAATGGCTGCGTCTCTTTACCCACTACTTGTTCCACCCAGACCGTGGCACATAGTTGGTCTTGACTACTTGACACACTTACATGAGAGCAATGGCTTTAACAATGTGCTGATTGTAGTAGACCATCTAACTCGAATGGCCCATTTTCTGCCATGTACAAAGTCGATTACTGCCGAAGAAACTGCAACTTTGTTTTTAAAGGGAGTCTACCGCTTACATGGACTGCCCCGTGTGCTAGTCAGCGACCGCGACCCAAAATTCGTTAGTGCCTTCTCGCAGACACTTTGAAGACGCCTCGGAACGCGTCTGAACATTTCTTCCAGCCGACATCCAGAAACGGACGGGTTGACAGAGCGCGTGAACAACACGTTTCAGCAGCTTCTTCGTTGCTTCTGTTGCTACGATGGCTCTGATTGGACGACTCTACTACCACAAGTGGAATTTGCGTACAACGATTCGCGTGCACTCGGAATTGGGCACACACCGTTCGAGGCTAACTTTGGGTTCTCTCCTGAGGAGCCTCCTGACCTGCTGTTCAGCATGCGTCCGTCGATTCAAGTTTCGCAAGACGCAACAGAACGGTTGAGATTGCTGTAGAAAGTACATACCTCCAGTGTGAAAGTCTGTCGGTTGTTCAACGGCTGACGTAAGTTCAACTACGTAAAATTCAGCATGATGTCCTCTGCTACGGCGCGTCTTGCGCATGAGTTTCTGAACTTTAGTAGACGACAGCAGCAGACACTCAGGGCGTCGTTCCTCGAGCGTAGTCTCAACAGCTGTGCCATCCATTAGTGTAACAACCCTGGTTGTACCAAAATGTAAAGAGGCATGTTCGTCATCAAGCCATGGTAAACCCAAGATTAAATCATCTGTACGTAAATCACATAAGACGTAGAAAGTCCGGTGAAATTCGTGTCGAGCCAGCTCAAAAGTGACGTCATGGAATGTCGTAGAAGTCACTCGTTGTCCGTTGGCGAGTCGAACTGGGGTCTTAGTCACAGACTTCCGAGTCTGTAAAGCAAAGCGTCGAACGAAGTCCTCTGACACAAAATCAAGCGTCGCAGCACAGTCCACTAATCCAGAAATTTGGTGTCCGCCATCAGGAGTTTTCACAGTCAGCTTAGTTCGAATTAACGGTCGGGCTTCCGTGAGGTCAGTCAGAAGGGCTGTAGCTGGCGAAGAAAATTGTCGCAGCGTAGCGATGGACGGTTCCGCGTCGTCTGAAGGTACATGTACCGAGTTTGTTTGATCAGATGTTGTAGGTGTTGTCGAGTCGAAAAACGCACAATCTGCGTCGACTAACCACAGCTGTACATGCCAAAGAGCTGGAGCAACCACCTCTTGTTGCGCTGGGTTCTCAAGTGACTGACGAGTAAAAAGCTGTGTTCTCGCCGGGAATTCTTGGTAGAGTTTCAAGTTCGTAGTCAGTGGAGTGAATTTCGCCCATTTCGGTAGTACAAATACAGCCATCGTAGATGTCGGAGATGTTCGACGACAATCCTCAAAATGCTGCGCAATCTGCTCAGCTAACTCCCAGGGTGGGTTGATGAACACCCGTTCTCATGTCAAGTCCCTCTCAAGAATCGAGTCACTCGGCGAACAGTGAGGTAAGTCACCGTGCGAGTTTAGACCTTCATCATCTCCACATCCCTCCAATGTGAAGTTGAATCGTGCATGCAGAGGGTCAAAGACTAAGTCAACCAGTTTCCAATCAATTGAACGTCTGGTTACAGGTTTACGACTCTGTCTCTGCTTAGTCTGACGACGACAACCTGCTACTAACGTTGCAGGAGTCGCGACTGTAGTCGATGGAGATGCCGAAGGTGTTTCGACGACCTCTGTCGCTAACAGTGTCTCAGAACGAACAGTAGATGTAGCCGGCTGCTCTAGTTCGTTGGTAGAATAGCCTTGCCACCATCATTGCTTCTTAGATTCCATCGGTGCCTTGCCCTTCCACTCCGGGCATTGGAACAGTCGGTGTCCCTTCTTGTGGCACTTGAAGCAGAGTCCCTCCTCCATATGACGCTTTTGCTCCTCAGGTGTCATCGCCTTTGCGAGTGTGTTGAAATCATCACGGCCAAATGTTTGACCACGTCCACCATTGTTGCCACCTCCACGTCCACGTCCGCGGCCACGACCACGGCCACCTTTATTACGCTTCCAGATGTTAGAGGCTTCGTCGAGAGGGTCTTCAAGGTTGCGCTTGCGCGTAAGCTGGGCAGATGGGCCAGCAGTAGACCTCACATTGCCGAGTTCCGGCGAATCTGTAACGACGTCGTTCAGGAAATTTTGCAGCTCCACCAGAGTAATCTGGTAACCCTTCTGAGCTCGGTGTGACTTCGCCTGGTTCTTCAACGTAGAGTTCGCTAAGCCGTTAATGAAGCGCACACACTAAACATCAGCCGTCAAGTTCTGTCGAGACCGACGTAAGAAGTCGTTGTACTGCTTAGTGTAGTACGCGTAACTCATCGTGTTGCTTTGCGTAAAGCTGAGCAAAGCGTTAATCGCGTCGTCCTGAATGTTCGAAAGAAACGTTGTCTTGCGTAACTCCGTAACAAGCTCGTTGTACGTAGATGGAATAGCAGCCTGAGTTTTCCGGTTCAGCCAGTACCCATTCAGATGTCCACAGAACTGTGAAGTAACCCATATAACTGAGTCGTACGAATCAGCCGCAATCCCAAGCATTAGAAAACGCTGAGGCTGAGCTTCAAGCCAATCCTCCAGTACATTAGCTACTTGGCCATTTTGTAACGGTGAATTAATTGCAGCCTTACGCTGAGTCTCCGTGAGGGTAACAGGTAGTCCAGCCAAGTTGTGGGTAGGGATCGGCATTCCCACACGTAAATATGTAGGCCCTTCACCAGTAAGCCGATTAATGTGTCCATGAATTAATAGCCACACATGACCAGAGTCGACCGTCGTAAACCGGGAGTGCATGTGAAACTGCCTCGGGATAGACGTGTCGTCATGCAAGACTGGAACGTGTTGGTAAACTGCTCGGCAAAAGGGTTCCCATTGAGTCACGTAACCAAAGTGAAGTAACTCACTCTTGTGCTTCTCAGCACGAAGTAACCCCTTCTCAGCGGGCGTAAGGGTCAGACCATCAATGTTGATTGTTTCCGGGACGACGTAAGTGCCATCCGGATTAACTGTCGACTGTGCAGTAACGGCATGCTCAACTTGAGCAGGTGTGCGTAAGTTGTTCGTAGCAAACTGGACAGGAATAGAAGCCGAGTACACGTAAACAAGCTGTCGTCCTTTAGGTAGCGTAACTCGGACAGGTTCGTCACTCAACAGCGTTAAATCATCCGGTGTCAGAACGAGACCGGTTTTCCTCGTGTAACTCTCGAACAGCAGCGTCGACATGCTCTTCATTAGGCAAGACAGAGCCAGCTGGGAACCAAGTTTTACCAGAACGAGGCTCTCGTTGTAATACCAGCTTCAAGTCCGACGGTTTAGTTCCTCCAACGTGAATTACCAACACCACGTAATGTCCGGGTCCTAGAGAAGCCATCTCGAATCAGTCAAGCAACGTCGAGAGAGTCAATAAGCAACGAAAACGTGCGTCGACCAAAGAGCTCCGAAACCACTGTGGCGGTTAGCCTCTGAAAGCTAAACGCTAGCACAAATCAGTTCTAGTCTGTCTAGTTCTGTCGTTGCAAGATGGCAAAGTGATGTTGTCGAGAGGCAATGGTGAGAGATGTTTCACTGCTGTACTTAAACAGTAGATGTTGTAAATGAACAAAGGAATTGTTAAATGGTTTTGTCACCTCCCTCTACTGCACTGGGCTTAAATAGGTTTCTGCCCAGATTGTTTACGCATGCATGCTACGCTTACGTGTCAGGCGTTAGGGCTGTCTAACCGTCGTCATTTGCCTCGAGACGCGGCCTGCCTAGCATTGGGTTTCACGACGCGGCTCCTTTTGCATTGAAGAGCTCGTTCTGGCGCGTCATCTGGCTGGTTAGATTAATTATACATATCTGTACGTACCGGGAGGTACTGGTCGTATTGTAGCATCAGCACCCTTACAATATTGCAGTAGCGACGTACCCACGTGTATACGTCCGTCATGTGGAAAAGCACGAATTGGAATCCGTAACGAGTACATGTACAATGTCATGCAATGTACTGTTGCATGACTTTACTCGTCACACAAGTTTGCCAAGACTCAGGCGTACATTGACTTCATGCACGCTTACCCAAAGCGCATTCCTGAGTCACAATAACTGCTTTAGTAAAGGAGCTCAGACCACGGAGGTCTGCCTCGCGGCGGCCTCATTGATCTGTCAAGAGGGGGAGGGTACGAGTGTGACGAGTACAGTCTTGCAAAAGCACATTGCAGGACATTGTACATGTACTCGTTACTATTTCCAATTCGTGCTTTTCCATCGGACGGACGTACAAACGTGGGTACGTCGCTACTGCAATATTCATAAGGGTGCTGATGCTAGAGTACGACCAGTACCTCCCGGTACGTACATATACGCACAGTTAATCTAACTAGCTTGATGACGCGCCTAAGCGAGTTCTTCTATGCAGAAGGAGCCGCGTCGTGAAACCCAATGCTAGGCAGGCCGCGTCTCCGGACAGATGACGACGGTTAGACAACCCTAACGCCTGACACGTAAGCGCAGCAAGCATGCGTAAGTTATCTGGGCAGAAACCTATTTAAGCCCAGTGCAGTAGAGGGAGGTGACAGAACCATTTAACAATTCCATTGTTCACTTACAACATATATTGCTTAAGTACAACAGTGAGACATCTTTCACTAGCATCTCTCGACAACATCATTTGGCCATCTTGCAACGACAAAACTAGAAAGATCAAAACTGATTTGTGGTAGCGTTTAGCTTGAGGAGGCTAACCGCCACAATATTCTCTTTCGTCAGTAACACCCGTCGGCCATTAGTAACAAGAGTCGTCGAGTGAGTGCACTAGGTCTTCGGGGTTTCTGTAGGTTCGGGGGCAAAAATCGAACTCGATCGGTGTCGTCGACATAGACTTGCGTCGTCCATCTTGTCGGTCCAACATCTTGCCTTCTTCCATCTATTCCATCGTTCGTAGGACAGGTAAACACATGTCTTGTTGCCGCCAGCTCGTCGACAAGTCGGAAATTTCGCAGCAGCTTGAACCATGGTTTTGCCCTCCATTTTGGAACCATTGTAACCGCTCTCAGGTGGGGTTGAAGCAATTTATTCCCCAAGTAGTAGCCCAAAAATCTTCTACTTCGTTAAATGGCGCATTTAGCCAAATTCTCCGGTACTTTTGTAAATCTCTCTCCTGAAATGGGCGCGCCGGACAGCAAAAATCCTTCGCCACTTGAGAATTAAGGCCGCCATTATCGCTAGATCCATCTAAGTCGAAAGGTCCGTAGGTCTGAGAGCACTTCAGGAAATACTCCCTATTCATCATCCAGTCGCTAATTTGAAATTTTGAAATTTGAAATTGTTTACAACATGTACCGTATGCGCCGGTTTTTTACCAAAAAGCCGGATGCGTCGGCTGCTGTCTCTGGGCCCTCCCAACTATGCCATACATGAAACTTACAAGTTAGGGCTAGACCGTGAACCACCTATGTCCAGCCTCTCCAAGGGTGTTCGGGGGTTTTACTCCCCCCCGGGGAGGGTCTGATGCGGGGTGATGGTGGTGTGCAAGTAGGGGCTTGAGGGGGTGCATTATGTGGAGGCGCGGCGAGAGGTCGTGCGGGATTTGATGCGGTAGACAAGGAGGAGATAATGCAGCCATTGGACGGTGTGCGCATGGAGTGTGGAAAGGATGCGAGATGTGTCGAGTCGTGCTTTGGATATGAGTTTGTCAGGAGGGTCGGTGCGGAGGGTGAGGAGAGAGGTGAGACTTGCGATGGTGGATGAGTGCGGTGTGCCCGTGCGGCTCATGACAATGGGGAGGATGTCGACTTCGGTACCTGGCCAGTGGTTGCGGATGGCATTTGCGAGGGGTGTGTATTTGTTCCTAATCAAGTGGGCTGTGTGTGAGAGGTTGTGGTCGGTGCAGTACTTCCACTCCCCTATCTGTATTTTCTTTATAGATGAGTATCGGCGGCGGCCGTTGGTGTGACCGACGAAGCGAGGTTCGAGGAGGCGGATGAAATCGGGTTTGTGCGCCGGGGGTCGTAGCGCGGGCGGCAGAATCTCGGGGGGGAGGATAGCGGGGCACGAGGTTAGGGAGTCGGGCGAGAGACCTTCGTCAGCAGCAACAAGGCGGGTAGGCATATGGGTGGGGTGAGGGGGGTGACAGTCAAGAGGGGTGTGGGTGGGGGTGGGGTGGGTGAAAGACTTGATGGGTTTGTTACCGAAGTCTGCTGTGATGGTCTCCCAACGACCTCCGTTGTGGCGTTCTAGGAGAGATAGTAGGAGTTGTAGCGCGCTGTTGTGGCGGTCCTGCCTTAGGCCAGACATGGATGGGCAGTTACCGGCCATGTTGCCGTTGCTAGTAAATTGGCCACACATGAGACATCGCATGGTGGGGTTGTGTGTGAGGAGGCGGGTGTTGTGGACTCCCCATATGAATTCTTGCTTGTGGGTGAATTGGGTGTTGGTGAGTGTTGTGAGTTTTTTGTGGAAGGTGAAGTCGGCACCGTCTGCCGCGGCGCGGGCGAGGAGGGCACCGTGTTTGGATGTTTGTGAGAGGGGTGTATGTGTGTGTTTACCGCTGTGGGTCTGTGCGTCTGCTTTGAGGTTGGTGTATATGTAGGGTATGGGTTCCCCTTGAATTTGTGGTATGAGGGTGAAAGGCCAGGTCCAGTGGCCTATTGACACTTCAGAGCCTGTGGTGTATGTGGTTTCTGGTGGTTGACCATCTGCAACTTGGTTAGCGAGTGCATCCGCGAGGTCGTTGCCTAGTGAGTGATTGTGAGCTATAATTTTGCCGAGATGCGTGCGGATGCCTGCGTCGCAGCGGGTTTTGAGGGTGTGTGTGATGGAGAGGAGTGTGTCGCGGTGGATGTTGTGTCTGTAAGCGGAAGGGCAGTTTAAGTATCCTTGTATGAGGCGGAGGGAGCACGCATTGTCTATAAGGAGGTGGGTGTGTCCTAGTCGGAGGCCTATGTCAATGCCGGCTAGTTCGACTCGATTGATAGTATGGGAGGGAGGGGTAGAAGTCACCAGAATTTTGATGCGGGTGTCCGAGGCTGGGTGGGTGGCTGCCGCGCCGAGGGGGGAGCAGCTTCCTTTTTTCGAGCCGTCTGTGTAAACGAAGTCCTGCCAATTCCAAGCAAGGTTTCCTCTGGTGGGGGAGTATGTTAGTTGTATGCGTTCATGGAGGGGGTAGGTAAGGGGGTGAGTAGGGTTGGGGGGGAGATGGTAAATGCCTGCGGAGTGTGGTGAGTAGGAGTCGGTGAGGTGTGGAGGTGGGATGGTGATGGTGGGGCTTGGGAGGTGTGTGTCGTAGATAGACTCGAGAGTGTTGTGGAGTGCGGTCATGGCTGTGTGTGAGGTTAAGGTAAGGAGTGCGAGGGGATTAGCGACGAGGTATATGTCGACCATCCAGCGCGTGCCGAATGGGGTAGGAGTGGGATGGCATGTGTTCTGGTCGGGGGGTAGGAAGGTGTTCGCGTCGTTGGGAAGGGTGTTTAGGTGATGTGTGTAGGGGGAGTTGATGTATTTGGAGTGGCGGTATGGTGTGTGTTCCCAACGGGGGAGAATGAGGATGGCTGCGCTGGGAGTGTGTGAGGCTGTGAGGTGTGCGCTAGTGATTGCATGTTCCATGGCGCGGCGCATGCATTCGTGGTCGTATTCGGGGTTGGCGATGTTGGTGCCTTGCCATGTGTGTGGGGCGTTACTGCCGCTGGATGAGAAGACTATATCTTCGGGGTAAAGTGAGTGGTAGGTGTGCGAGTGGAGTGATTTATTGAGGGGGTCGGAGTAGAGTTCTGTCTGGATGTGGAAAGTGTGACGGAGAGCCGAGAGGAGGTCCTCTCTAGTTGCCCATATGTTACGGGTGGTGGTGGCGGGTGTAGGTGAATGTATTTCTGAGCGGGAACCTAGGCGAGTGAGGAGGTGGTAGACCTCCTCTTCGAACGTATGATGTGAGAGGTCGGGGCGGAAGAGTTGGTAGAGGTGGCGGACGCGGGGGCCGTTAAGGGTGGTGACCGCGCGGCCGTCGGGAGTGCATAGTACTGTGGTGTCGTGGAGTGATGGGTGTGCGTGGATGGCGAATTTACCGGTAGGGAGCATGTCGAGGTCGGGGTTGATGGGGTCGTGGTTGAATGTGATTAGGGGGTGTGTCCATGGAGGGGGTCCGGGTTCAGGCAGAATGGGTGTGGTGGAGGGGACAAAGCCGGAGTTAAATGCGGTGAGGGCGGTGGGGCCGGAGGGGGTCTCACTGATGGTGTCGTGTAGTTGTAGGCATGGCGCCCACTGGACTTCGTGTAGGCGGGTGAGGTCGTGTTGTTTGCCGCGAGCGCACCAGTCGCATTGCCATGTGGCGGGACCTAGGGCGGTGCGGCATTGGGAATGGACGGCAAAGTGCGGGCATGTGCAGCAGGTGGAGGTGGGCTCTGTGTGCAGAGGGTTGTGGCATATGGAGCAATCGGCGGGGGTGGGGGTGGGAAGGCATACCGAAGTGGGGGTGGAAGAGATGAGGCGGAAGCCGTCGTCAAGTTGGAAATTAAAATTGAAATTGTTTACAACATGTCCCGGCAAACTGGACCGGCTGCTGTCTCACGGGCCACTCTACTTCGCCATACATGACTTATTAGCAAGTTGGGCCCGGGTCTCTCCGACCAGGTACATTTCTTATCGACACACCTATCTGCAATGTGTGCCGACGTTCCTCGGGAGTTATATAACTGTAAGCAACCGCAGTAATTGCCACAGTCCCCCCACCTAAGCAGTAACAGCGTAATAATTTTGTAATCAAGAAAAACAGATCTAAAAATAAATCCACTTGTCTAGAAATGCAAAACTAAACTGCTGCTCGACCTTCACGATGCACGGCCCGCTCCCGCCGAACCGGGGTGTCGACCGGCCTAGGCCGGTCGGCGTTCGGGAGGGACGACGGGCCAGCCTAATCTAGCTCCCGCGTGACTTCGGTCTTGCCGAAGGTAGGAGGGGAAAGGCTGGCAAAAAACCCCTCCTCGCGCGGTCGCTCGTCGATCCCGCCGCTCCATCCCGTTAACCCCGCCCCAAGGTCTTGCCGCGTCCACCGACGCGGCGGTCCTCCGCGTCGAGGTCCCCCATCACCTCGAGGACAGGTGGGGGGGACCGAGACGCACAGACATAGAAAAAACTAGCGCTCCTGCCTCCGCGCCTGAATTTTCCCCGCTCATTTCCCCGGTTTTTTCTCTGTCTGGTACCCGGGTACCTGTCGGTTTTCCGGCCTATGGCCGTACCCTCCCCCCTCCGATCGCGCGTCCACCGAGCAGCCTTTTCTTGAGCGGGGGCCTCCGCGCTCACCCGGGCCCACGCTCAAGGACTCCTAGGAGTATGAAGGTCTGTCGGGGTAGTGGGTGTCGAAGAGGGGGGGGGGGCAGGTCACCGTAGCCGGATCCGGCGGGCCGCGGGCGCCCGGAATTAAGCAAAACCCTCCGTGCCGGGTTTTCCGGCGGCGCCGACCCAAAGGGTCGTCGCCGCCAGATCGTGTCGCTCCTCCCGTCGCGATTGTCCTCCTTGCCGTCCCAGCTGACTCCTCCCCCCGGAAGATGACGCTGGACGACGTAGCGACGCGCTAGTGAGCGCCCTACCCTGGTGCTGCTCCCCAACTTGCTCGACGCCGGGTACGGACATTATTTTAGTTTCCGAAAAAAGCCCTCCGTACAGGGCTTTTCGGCGGCGGCTGATCCTGAGGATCGCCGCCGCCTCCTGTAGCCGCTCCTCCGTCTGCGACTAGCCACCGTCCTGTGCCATGTCTTGCCTCACCCCTCGGTGAGGTTCGACCGGCACATGGCTGGTCGATAGCTAGCGAGCGCCCTTTCCTGGCGCTGCTTCCCGGCTGGCCACCACCAGCTCCAACACCCGCCTCCCACCGCTGATCCGGCCGTACCCTCCTCGCCATCAAACGCTGCCGTAGTACAGGTCCCACTCCTAAAAGTAAGGCTGTATCTAGGAGTATCTGTGCGCGAAAAAACATATCGGACGGGCCGAGCGGGAGATCTTGGCGCCGGTAGTGCACAGAAATTATTTATTCAAAAGCCCTCTGTACAGGGCTTTCCCGACAGCTGTTGATCCCACGGATCGAGCTGTCGGCCCTCTTAGCCCCCTACCGTGCCAGGCCTGGCACGGCTACGGGGTTTCCAGCGCCCACCACGGGGAGGTGAGGGGATGCCGACGGGCCTGCGAGCGCACCCCCCTCCGGGGCCGCCGCCGCTGCGCCGCCGGCGGGCGCCTCAAGTTGGAGTTGTATATCCCATTCCGTGAGGTGTTCCGGGGCCCATTCGACCATGTATTGTGTTTGTCCGTATTCTGTGTCTTTGTGTTTGGAAATGATGCGCGTTACGTCGCAGGGGGGGGAGTGGTGGTCGGAGGGGGTGAGGTATGTTGTGTCTATGTGCGTGATGGGTGCAGTGGGGGGGTAGGTTTTTGTGCGGGAGGTGTGGGTGTCGGGGGAGAGGGAGAGGGTGGGAGGGGGGTGGGGAAGGTGTGGTGTGAGGAGGGAACCCAGGAGGGGTGGAGAGTGATGGGGGGGGATGCTTGTTTGGGGTTGAGGTTTGTGACGGGGAGGCGGTTGTGCACCGTATCGGAGGGTTCGGTAAGAATTGCGGCGAGAAGGCGAATTGGGATAGAGAGGGAAGAGGTGGACCCCGTGAGTTTGGAGATGGACTGGCAGGATTTGAGGATGAAGGAGGAAGGGGTGGCGCGGATGAGGACTTGTGACCATGCTGTTATGTGATTTTGCCAGAGGGGGTTAAGACGGGGAAGGAGGGAGGTGTGTGTTTGCGGGGTGAGAATTCGCAGTATGCTTGTTTGTATGTGTGGGGGTCTGTGATATGCGTGGCTCTGTCTCTGAGTGATGTAAGGAGTGCGGCGTCCTGGCGGGTGAAGTGGGTGCGGATTGTGGAGGCAATGGGGTTGGTGAGGGAGAGGGGAGGGATGTTGTGAAACAGAGTTCCGGCGTCGCGCGCACTAGGCATCTGAGCGTGGGGGGGGATAGACTACCTGACATTATCGATTCAGTGGGCCAATGGGAGTATGCGATGGAGATGGTGTGTACGTGGGCTCTGGCCATGTGGCCCCTATATCCGGGGGAGTTCAGGATTTTGTGGAGGTGACAGACAGTGAGTTGTGCGGCATGGGCTTTGAGGGAGGGGAGGCCGTAGCCGAGGTCGGAGGTGGGTCGGTGTAGGGCGGTGCGGGGGAGGTTACGTACCGAGGAGACGGCGGAGCGGAGGGCGCGGCATATTTGGCCTTCGAGGGTGTCCAGTTGGGAGTCGCTGAAGAGGCCTAGTTGGAGGGTAAAGTGTTTCCCGAGTAGGAGGCCACGGATGACTCGTATTTTGCGGGACTGGGTTAGTAGGGAGGATGAGAGGGCGTTGATGAGGGATGTGGTAGTGCGTTTGAGTTCGTGCGAGTGTTTGGTGAAGGCGAGAGAGGTGTTGAGTTCGACCCCTAGGACGCGGTATGTGTCCGAGGGGCCTATGGAGGGGATGGGTGCTGGGGTGGAGTTGATGGTGATGAACTGTGATTGGAGGCGGGATGCGAGAAGGGTGATGTTGGCAAGGGAGAGGGCGTTGCCTGTGCGCCAAAGGGCTCCGGTGATGCAGCATTTTCGGATGTTGACAGTCATGCATGTGTAGGCGCTGAAGAGGAAGAGTTTCCTTAGTTGGATGGCCATGTTTGGGGTCGAGCCCGTGGCGAGGCTGAGGTCGTCGGCGAATCCGTGTCCGGGGTATGTGGCTGTGGGTTTTGTAGGGTCGACGTTAGTGGCGGGGGGGCCTAGGCGATAGCCCCGGCTGCCCACAGTGAGCCAGCGGAGAAAGGGTTCAAGGAAGAGGGTAAAGAGGAAGGGGGAGAGGGTGTCGCCCTGTAGAGTACCCCGACTTATGTCGATGGAGGGGGTGGGACCGTATGGGGTTATGTAGTCGGTGGATGAGACCCCGTAAAGGTGTTCGCATGTATCGACAAAAGTGGAGGGCATACCGAGTTGTCTCATGTGTTTGAACATGATGCGGTGGTCTGCGGCGTTGAAGGCGCCCTTGAAGTCCGCGTACATGACGTAGATGTCCTTTTTGTGGAGTTTCGCGTCCTCCATTGCCATGATTATGGAGGAGAGGGCGTCGTGGATGCTGCGGTGTTGCCGAAAGCCGTCTTGTTGGTCGCTGAGGATGCCGTGGGTTTCGGCGTATTTCGAGCCTGCGTCTTTGATTAGTGCGGTCCATAGCTTAAGAAGGTTATTCATGAGGGCGATGGGGCGGTAGTTGTCAAGGAGGGTGGGGTCACCTTTTTTGTGTAGTAGGCATGTTGTGCTATGGCACCATTCAGGGGGTGTGTAGGAGTTGTGGGCGAGGAGGGATAGGAAAGAGTAGAGGGCGGAGCGGGTTTCCGGGGGTAGGAATTTGAGAATTTCGTTAGGGATACCGTCGGGGCCGGGGGCTTTGCCGGTGCCTAGTGAGTTGAGGGTTTTATCAAATGTATCGCGGGTAATCATGTCGGCGAGAGTGAGGGAGGGGTCTCCTCGGGGTTCGATGGTGTAGTTGTCGGGGTTGCAAGGGTGTTCCCAAGGGGGTACGGGTGGGTCTGGCGGGGTGGCCCGCGTGAGTTCGGTGGTGAAGTGGGAGTGGACCGCCTCAAGGACGGCTGAGGGGGAGGATGCTGTGGTTTTATCGCGCTTAGTAATGCGGTGGAGAGTTGGAGTTGCGGTGGTCGCGGGGAAGAGGCCGCTTAAATTTTTAAGCGGCGGTGGGAGGATTTTGGGCAGGCGTCGTAGGCAGCATTGGTGCGGGTTTTAATCTTTTGCATTATGTCTGTGGTGGTTGTTCGTAGTAGAAGGCGTATGCGTGCCTGGCATTGTTGATGTATGTCGGTAGGGGAAAGATAGTCGGAGGTTTGCAGGAGGGTTTGGGCGAGGGGTAGGGGGCCACCGTTGGTGCTACATCTGCGGAGTTTGCGAATAAGTTTGCGTGTTTTTTTAGTTAGCCAGGTGGGGTTAATGGACGAGGTAGTGGGGCGGGGTTTCTTCGGGGGTAGGAGGGGCCATATGGTGGCTGCGTGGTCCATATGCTGGGAGAGTAGCTCGGCAAATTTTGAGGCTAGGGTGTCGAGGGTGTCGGGAGAGGCCGTGGAAGGGGGTGTATTGAGAATTTCTGCGTGGAGGGAGGTCGTGTGGTTGATAAGGGAGGGTGTGCTATGTTGATAGGATTTAATGTGGTGTGGTTGTAGTGGGAGTTTGAAGGTGAGTTTGCGGGTAGTATGGTGTGTGTGAGGTGGGTTGTGGGCCGAGGGGGGACGAGCGATTAGAGAGGAGGGGGCAGGAATAACTAGGTGTATCGCCGAGTGGTCGGAAAAGTGTGAGGGAGAGGTAAAAGTCGAGCATGCAGGCGGGTTGAGGCTGGTGGGGGAGGGAGGAGGGGTGAGCCAGTGGTCAAGGTAGCCTCCGCTACGGGGGAAGGTGGGGAGGGGGGGGTGGAGTGGTCGGAGGTGGGATTTGAGTAAGGAGGTGAGGGCGGGGTTGCCTGTACCTTGTGTGGTGGTCGTTTGGAAGTCGCCGCCCCATAGGACACGGTGGGTCGGGTAGTCGTCCGTTAGGCGGAGGCCCCACGCCGCGACCTCCGCGTATAGGTGGGTTAGTTTGGTGCTGTAGAGCTGCGGCATGTATGCTCCGAGGAGGAGGTAAGGGTCGCCTGAGTGTGTTAAACCGTGCACACACGATCAGTAAGGAAGGTAACTAACGCATACGTAGTTACAGTCACAATCACGCAAAGGGACAGTCACGGAGACAACCAGCCCGAGGCGTGGTGTCGGGACAACAGAAGTGTTGGAGCAGAAGCCTAGCGACAGCTCTGTACCAGTACAAACAGGTTATCGGTATGTCCGATCTAGACATGTACTAATCATATCTAGAATAGCTTACAGTAGCTATCTGCAACTAATAACTAGAAGGTATTACTTACAACACTCCCCCTGAAGGTAGCTACGGGATGAAGCGTTGCATTGGGTCTTGTCCTCCAAGGATTGCACTTCGGTGTCTTGTGAGTGCTGGTCCTGGGAGGGGCTTGGTGAACATGTCAGCCACCATCTGGTCAGTGGGGAGGTACCTCAACTTGATGGTTCCCTGCTCCACATGGTCCTTGAGGAAGTGCCATTTCAGACCGATGTGTTTGGTCTTCTCGCTGACCAAGGCGTTCTGGGAGTACGCGATGGCGCTTTGGTTGTCCTCCCAGATGGTGGTGGTTTCGGTGATGGGGGCGTTAAAGATCTCCCCCATAAGTTGTCGGAGGTGGAGTCCCTCCTTGGTGGCGTCGGCCGCAGAGTAGTACTCGGCTTCACACGTGGATTGAGCCACACAAGTCTGTTGTTTGGACTTGTAACTTACTGGCCCGCGTCCGAGGGTGAAGAGATAGCCGGAGCGAGACTTGCGGGTGCTGCTGTCGTTGGCCCAATCAGCGTCGGCAAAGCCTGTGAGTTGGAGACTGTGGTCCGTGCCCCCCCCCAACGTCAGGCGCATGTCGATGGTGCCATGGAGGTATCGAAGGACCTTCTTCAGGGCCTGCAGGTGGGCTTCCGTGGGGGAAGCTTGGGCTGAGCCGAGGATGCTCAACGCCGTGGAGACATCGGGGCGCGTGCAGACGGCCGCGTACTGGAGACTGCCCAAGAGGCTTGGGTAAACATCCTTGGCCACGCCGGTGAGATGGGGCGAGGACATGTGCGCGAGGCCGGCGAGGAAGCCAGGGTCCATGGGAAGGGACGACGGTCGAGCGTCGGTCATGTTGTACTTGGCGAGGATATCGCGCAAGTACTTGGATTGGTCCAAGGAGACGGTGCGTGCCGAGCGGTCACGGGTGATGTGCATGCCGAGTAATTGGGAGAGGTCGCCGAGGTCCTTGATCTTGAACCGTTCTCCGAGCTTGGCCTTGAACGATGCAAGCCATGCGGTATCATTGCAGGCTGCAGGAATGTCATCGACGTACAACGCGATCATGGCGAAGACGTGGCCGGTGCGGAAGATGTAGATGCAAGGGTCAGAAACGCACTGTTGCCACCCATTGTCGACGAGCCAGGCACGGAGGAGCATGTTGAACTCGCGGGGGGACTGCTTAAGGCCGTAAAGGCAGCGCCTGAGGTGACACACTTTGGACGTGCCATCGCTGAAGCCGAGGGGCTGGCGGATGTACACGTCTTCCTTAATGGGTGCGTAGAGAAACGCAGTGTCGATGTCAAGTTGGCAAAGCTCAAGGTCACGGGCGGCTGCGATGGTCAGGAAGAGACGCAGGCTGGCCATGCGGATGACAGGAGAGAATGTCTCAGTGTAATCTAGTCCAGCGCGTTGGCTGCACCCTTTGGCGACGAACCGCGCTTTGAAGCGGGAGACGTCACCGGCGGTGTCAGACTTAACTTTGTAGATCCACATGCTGTTAACTACCATGCGACCCGGGGGAAGGTCAACGAGTTCCCAAGTGCCGTTGTCCATGAGGGAGGAGTACTCCTGCTGCATAGCGGCTTGCCACTGGGGGCCTGGGCGCTGTCCAAGGCAGCTCGGTACGATTTCGGCTCCACACACTCCCGGGCGGACAGGAGGGCGACGGCAGTAGGCGATGTGCCGGCAGGTGTGTGAGGGGGACCAGTGATAAGGTTGGGAACGTGAGGGTGTGCGAAGATGTCCTCTTTGGCTTTGCCCTGTTCAGGGTCACAACACGCCGTCACGAGGGTCGGGGGGAAGTCGGCCACGTGGGCAACCATTTCGCCGTAGCGTAGGGGATGAGAACGGAGCCGAGTTTGGCGAGGGGCGGCATGAGGGGGCATGGGGTCTGGCAATGGTATGTCGATGGGGTGGGATTGGAGTGAGGTGGCCGGTGCGTCATCCGAAGGGTTGGTGATGGTGGAGTCGACGGAGAGTTGTGCGCCGAAGCCCGGGGTGTCTTCCTGAAAGACAACATGGACGGAAGTGGTGATTCGGCGGGTTTCCGGGTTGTAAACGCGGTACCCGGGTGCGTCATTGGGGTAGCCGACCATGACGCCACGAAACGCCTTTTCACTGAGTTTTCGACGCAGTTTGTCAGGCACCTTGGCGAAGACGGTGCACCCGAAGACGCGAAACTTGGAGGCGTCAGGCACAGACGACGTGAGGAGGGTAAGTGGGATGCCACCAGTGGGGCCGACTGAGCGACTGTACGTGCGGTTGCGGAGGTACACAACAGTGCTGACAGCGCATGACCACATGGAGTTGGGAACGGCCATACTGTGGAGCATCGCTGACGCATTGTCCCGGATAGTGCGCCAAGGACGTTCGGCTTTGCCGAGCATGTGGTGGGCGTATGGGGCAGAGAACTGGACCCCAACGCCGAGCTGTGCGCACATCTGGCGGGTTGTTGCAGCCTCAAAGACAGAGTCCGAGTCAAATTTTATGATTGGTGCAAACGCACCCGATTGGGAGTGGTAACGTGCATGCATGTGCTTGATGTCGAGGAGGATGTTTTCCAACTCCGAGCACGCATCGTCTTTGGACTTGAGGAACCGCACCCACATGTAATGGGTGTGGTGGTCAATGACGAGCAAGCAGTAGCGGAGGCCATGTGGGGAGGGGACGTTGACCGGTCCCCACAGGTCAGAGGAGAGGTTGAGGAGGGGACGAGAAGGTTTCGCGCATGCACTGGTGTTGCGCGGTGCAGCTGTGGCCTTGTGTAACAAGCATGAGTCGCAAGAGACATCGGTTACAGAGCTGGTTAATGCAGGGCTAGTCGGGACACCGTGCGTGTGCTGGGCCCGCAGGCTTTGCATGTTCAGGTGTCCAAACCGACGGTGCCACAGTATAGGGTCGCACTGGGCAGCAAGGGCAACACTAGGGGAGGGAGAATTCACTCTCATCGTGGAGGTACTGGGGGGGGGCTCTGGCTTGTGGGGGAGGAGGTAGAGGCCGTTTCCGGAGGGCTCTAGCACACCCATTCCTGTGGGCACCACAAGCAAACCAGTGTCAGAGTTAGAGGGGAAGATGAATTCACAACCGCTGTGGGTCTGCATCCAGCTGACACTAAGTAACCGGCCGATGCGTTGAGCAGAGCGAGAGGACAAGTCAGGGGTGTACAACGCATGGACAGTGCGATGAATAAGTACGCCTGTGTCAAGGCGGACTGAAATTCGGACGGAGCCACTGCCCTTGACGTCAACACCAACCCCGCCAACGCGCGAGGGAGCGGAGGGGGGTGTGAATCGTACGAAGTCGCCTTTAAACGCGGTGAGGTTGATCGAGCAGGCGGAATCGACTACCCAGTACTGTGAGAGGTTACGACCGGGGGTGAGGGAGGAGGAGAAGGCTACGGAGCTGAAAGGCACACTCACCTCGGTGTCATCGTAATCATCCGTGCATTCCTCGAGGGTAGGCAAACTGTCAAAGTCATCGGCGGGGACGTCGCTCAGCACAGCGGCGTGCGCAGAGTGAGAGCCACCAGCAGGGGTGCCGTACTTCTGAATGATCATTTTGCGCTTCGCGAGTGTCCACCGCAAGAGGGCGTCATCCGGGGCATTGCAAGAGGACAAGATGTGGTCCGGGCTGCCGCAAGCGGAACACTTGGTGGGCAGGACGCGACCACCGCGAGGGACACGTGGAGGGTGGCCTCGACCGCTGTGTGATCCGCGGCCAGCAGCGACAAACGCGGAGATGGGAGGCGGTGAGGTGTGGGGAGCTGTTGCGGCCGGGGCGTCGTCCTCGTCCATATTGTGCGCCAGGTGGAGGATGCTGGCCATCACGTCATCAGCGGACAGCAGGTAGTCTGTGTCGAACGCGTTGATGACGCACTGTTTGGCCTGACCGTGTGGGCCGTTGCTGGAAATACCGCGCAGCATGAGGAGACCGAGGTTGTGGGGGTGAATGGCAGCGGAACCATCGACCATCTGACATGTCTCGTTGTAGTCGTCGAACGTCTGTCTCATGTAGTGGACATAATCACTGAGTGACTGTCCGGGGCGTTGTCTGACCATCAAGTTGTCCAGCAGCGACAATGAGCGAGCAAAGGACCGACTGTCGAGACGTTCACACAGAAGGTCCCACGCTGCCGCTGCGCAGTCAGGACGTGCTGGGGAGACGCACTTCATCGCTTGGTCGGCGCGTGGGTTCGCGCTAGCTGCATGAAGGAGCAGGGTGTAGGCGTAGTGTTGCGCCGGTTCGTCTAACACGACGCCCGAGTCGCGGATGGCCAGCTGTGGGATGAGGTAAGTGGCCTTGATGGAGAGGAAATTAAGGAAGTTCCTCTTCCACTGCTTGAAGTCCGTGGTGGGCCCCATGGTAGGGACCGACATCTTCATGGACCGGTTGAGGGCGTCCTTGTCGAAACCGGTGGCCTCGTGGGCGGCGCGGCCGATGACCACCGGGTCAATGGTGGGGCGACGCCCGCCACGGGTGGTGTGCCCACCTCGCTGTGTAGGATGCGAATGCCAGCCAGGAAAGGGAGGCGGTGGTCCACCGGGGAAGGGAGAAGGTGGGCCGCCGGGGAAAGGAGAGTGGCCGGCCATTGAAAGCGGGGGGCCGTACGGGTGCGGGTGGCCACGGGAGGCGGGGACGCGGGGCGGCGGTGCCTCCGGGAAAAAAGGTCCGGGATCCGGGAGGGCATACCCTGCAGGAGGGTACGGAGGGGGTGGTGGTAGGCGTTCCGCGGGTAGTTCGTGAGGCTGTGGGGCGGTGTGCGCATCGTGGCGGCGGAGTGCGACATGGGGGTCGCCAACCGACGCTGCAGCGAAAGCAGCATCGTGGGCCGGCTGCGCGTCCAGCCGAGTGCCGGGAAAGGGAGATGCGTGTGTTGGGGGGTCGGAGGAAAGGAGGTTCAGAGAGTGGTTGTCGCGATGGGGGTCGAGCTGCGCGTCGTGACGACGCACAGCGAAAGAGGGGTCCGCAGGGGCAGCTACAGGACCAGCAGCAGCAGCAGCAGCAGCAGCAGCAGACTGAGCGTCCAGGCGGGCGTTTATGAGCGCCATTTGTTGCAGGACGAGTGCGAGGGTAGCAGGGGTGGGACTGACAGAGCTCTGCGGAGAGCCGAGGTCAGGGGAAGCAGGAGGCGAATCAGGTGGATTGTCGACAGAGCGAGTTTTTGGCGCCATTTCGACACAGGGCGAGAAAAGGAAAAGAGCCGAAAAAACAGGCAGCGGTAAAAACCGCTAGCCGGACGTGTGCCTAACAGCGGTATGCAGAGAGACGGCCTGATGCCCGCCGACCCCTCGGCCTGATGCCCCGGGGTGTCTCAAAGCACCTTTTCTGTGTCCTCCACCCAGTGTGGGGCACAAGTCGGGGCCACGGCCAGTGCAGGTGGGACGATGCGGCGGCGGCTGAGTCGCTACGATAATATATTAATTAATACAGTAATCTAAGGCTGTCGTGCACTCTGTATATGTATAGTCACCCGATAGTGCGCCCCCCCCCCGGTCTCCAGCTTGGACATGTATGCACCCTGTCCACACACGACGAGTGCGTCGGTGTGGGTGGCTGTTTGGCGTCCTCGAGCGGCTGACTTAGGTGGGATGGATGTTTTTTTAAACGCTGGTTATACTAGCGATACCGCCGACTACAGGATGAAAGTACTAGGTATCTATGAAAACTTGCCTTCTTCGGGAGAGGTGGCGATCGTAGCTCGCCGAACCAGGTTGTCGCGCGTGAGTGACGTGAGGCGGGGGCCCATAACCTGTTAAACCGTGCACACACGATCAGTAAGGAAGGTAACTAACGCATACGTAGTTACAGTCACAATCACGCAAAGGGACAGTCACAGAGACAACCAGCCCGAGGCGTGGTGTCGGGACAACAGAAGTGTTGGAGCAGAAGCCTAGCGACAGCTCTGTACCAGTACAAACAGGTTATCGGTATGTCCGATCTAGACATGTACTAATCATATCTAGAATAGCTTACAGTAGCTATCTGCAACTAATAACTAGAAGGTATTACTTACAACAGAGTGAGGGACGAGTTTGAGTCCTGCGATATGTGGGATGAGGTGGGAGGGTGGGGTGAGGGCAGTGGCAGATTGGAACGACTGCGGACCGCGAAGAGAACTCCTGCGTTGGGTAGGGGCACAGATGAGTAGCAGGGTCGGGAGCTTTTGAGTAGGTATTGTGGGAGGGCGATACGCCACCTGGATTTGTGGGTGGCGTGTTTAGTTTCCGTGAGGATGAGGATATCTGGGTGGTGGGTGTTGGCGAGGTGTTCCACGTCCATGATGGAAGTGTGGAGGCCTCTGGTGTTGAGATTGATAAGGTGTAGAGGTTGTGGGAGGTGGTGTGGGAGGATTGGTGAGGGGTGGGGGGTGGAGGGGTTGGGGAGGTATGATAAAGTATGTGTGAAGGAGGACGTGGGTACCACATGACCACGCTCGAGGCGTGTCGTTCTGTCGAGGAGGGTTGAGAAGGCGAGGGGTGCTGATAAGGGGGGAGGGAGAAGAGTTCCAGGAGGCGAGGAGTGATAGGGAGCGAGTGAGTAGGGACGGCGGTGGGGGGTGGTGGAGGGAGTCCACCCAAGTGGCGGAGTTGTGTGTCACGTGAAGGAGACCGAAGTGGGAGTGTTGCCAAGTGAGGACAAGGAGGGAGTTATGGGGTGTGCCCGGGCGCGGGGGTACTCCTCTGTTGGAGAGGTTGGTCCACTGGCTGGGGTATAATTGATGGGTGTGGAAGGTATCTACCTCTATGTTTGTGATAACAGTGTAGGTGTTGTAAGGGTTAGAGTGTAGTTTGGCAAGCGAGGTGGCAATATAGTAGAGATTGGAGAGGTCATGGTAGTGTCCCCATTGGAAGGAGAGCACTGCCGAGGAGTCGAGGTGGCCGATAGGGGTGGGGAGGCCATTTTTTAGGTTAAGGTCAAACAGGTAGTTGTGAAGTTTAATGGTGCAGGTGTCGGGTTTGAAGTGTGGCGGAAGGCAGGCCCTGAGTGGGTTGGTTACACTGTGAGTGCGTATGTCTTGGGAAGGGTGTGGGGGGGAGGTGGGGGGTCGGACCTCCGGGCTTGTTGGCCCATCTGTGGTGGAGTTAGGGGCGGTGGGTGGCCCTAACGGTCGGGGGGAAGTCGGAAGGGGGGCTGGAAGGTCAAGGGAGGGGAGGTGCTCCTCTTCGGTTTCCGCTATGGCTGGGTCTTCGTCAGGTATGTCTTCTAGTTCGAAGTCCGCGACAGCGGGGGAGGAGGCAGGCAGAGGGAGGTGGGAGGGGTGTGTGTAGGGTGGGGGGTCGGGGGCCCGGTGGGCTGAGGTGGGGGTGGGTTGCGGGGAGGAGGATGGTGTGAGGTGTGTGTACGTAGGGGGGTCGTGGGGGGGGCGGCGGTGTGGGGGTGAGTGGTGGGTCTTCCTGAGGGTGGGGCGTGTGTGCTTCATGACTCCGGACGGGGGGGCAGGTTTGAGGGCGGGGTCGGTTGATGTGCGGGTCGTAGGGGAGGAGTCCATGGGGACCGCGGGGGGTAGGGAGGGGGGGGGGAGGTGGGGAGGGGGTGGTGTCATGTTGGGGGTGGAGTCTGTCTGTTGGGGGGAGGGGGGAGGTGGTGGGGGGTCGAGCCTTGGGGTTGGGTGGGAAGAGGCTTTGGCAGGTTGTGTTAGGGGGGTGGAGGAGGAATCCATGTCGTCAAGGGAGGCCTCGAGGATAGTGGGAAGGGAGGGGTGGGGAGGAGGGGTGGGATTTGGATAGGCGAGAGGGGCAGTAGGCTGTGTGTGGGGTGGGTTAGGAGGTGGGGCGGGGGAGGGGGAGCGACGTTTTTTGGAGGGGCGGTGTGTGTGGGTGTGAGAGAGGGGGGGGAATATGAGGGGGCCAGTTGGATGTCGGGGAGGGAGTCGAGGTCGAGGGGAGCATCGTCAGGGGTGTCCAGCAGGGAGCCGTCCGCGGGTTCATGTTGCCATGCCTCGTAGGTGTTGGTCGTCTGTAGGTGGCCTGTCCATTCGAGGAGGAGAGAGGGGGGGTTGCGGAGGAGGGATTTGTGTTTTGTGAGGGTGAGCTGAGGGGGGGAAGGGGAGGTGGTGAAGATGGGGTCCGTGATGCGGGACCTACCGAAGGTGGAGTAGTGGTGGGGGTTGATGTACAGGGAGCATGTGTTGTGGGTGGGGGTGCCGCGGTGTATGTAGGTGTGGGGAAGGGGAATGGTGGCGGTGCCGTTGGTTGAGATGAGGATGCAGTACATGGTGTTGGTGAGGGAGATTTGGATACTGGTGGCGATGTGGGGGGAGGGGGAGGGGTGGGAGCGGAAGTACGAGCCGTCGGGAAACTTTTTGAGGGAGGTGTGGTGTGAGATGTCGAAGGTGGGGGGTGAGGGTCGGTGGGAGTGTGTGTGTGAGTGTGCGTTTTTGGATGCTGTTTGGTGAAGGAGGGTGGAAAGCCTGTGTGAGGGAGGGATGGAGCCGTTAGACATGGGGCATGGGAAGGGGAGGGGGTGAGGGGACTGGATGAGGACTGTGGTGAGGCGGGTGTTAGTCCAGGAGGTGCCTGGAACATGGCTTGTGAGAGGGGGGGGTGTGATGGTGATTGTGTAGTTTTGGGGGATGGGGGGTACGGTGTGAATAGCATTCTGAAGTGTGGCGTGAAAATGTACAGGGCCTGATTGTGAAAGAACTGGGTTATGGGATGGGTGGAGGATATGCATCCAAAAGGAGGGAGGGTCGTTCTCGACCTGTATTGGTTCTCGTGTAGGTTGGAGGGCGTCAGCGATCTGGAGCAGGAGTTGGGCTGGCTCCGGGAGGTCTTCCATACGGGGGGTCGGAGTGTTGGCGCTGGCGTTCCAGGTGTCGGTGAGTTCCGTGGCGAGGCGATCGAGTAGGAGGGCCTGTACCAGTGGAACGACGTCTGGGCCGGAGAGATGAGTGAACATGGGGGAGCTGAGTTTCACACGGCGGCCTGAAATTGCAGGGACGGAGACTGCTCGGATAATCTGAATTTCCTGCTGTTTCAGTGTGGTCATAAGTTGGGGGTTCGAGGCGGCGCTGGGCGGTGTGGGACCTCCCGACGGGAGTTCACGCTGGCGTGAAGCGAGCTGATAAAGCAGGCCGACCGCTGTGTAGGAGGTGGGTATGTCCAGTCGGACCTCCTGGTGTCCATGTGAGAGTGCGACGGGTAGGGGGGTGAGGTCGAGTTGTTGAGGCATGGCGGGGTGTGGGGTGCGGGTGACAGAGGCCGTCCAACGAGCACGATGGGCGAGTTCCCGACCGATTATATTTCTCGCAAGGCCGGGATATCGGTTAAGGTGTGAACTTTCTCGAGGAGCCAGCGTCGAGCAAGAGAGCATGCGGAGATGATCATGAGTGAGGAGGACGGTGCGTCCGGGAGGAACACACCGTGGAGCCAGAAGCTGGCTGTGTCGGGGGGGGCGGTGGAGTACTGGCATGTTAGGAGGTAAGAGTCGATCAGGCGAGCAGAAAGGTCAACGGCCCTGCCGAGGTCGGGATCAGTCGTCGGAGTTGAGAGGACGAGTGGGGTCTGGAGCCATGTGCCCGGTGTGGGTTCCAAGGGCGTGCCCCGTCCATGGTCTGCCGTTGCGTGTTGTGGAGCTTTGAGGAAGGGTGCGAGTGGGTGACCCACAAGGCGGTTTCTGGGACCGATGTGGTCGTCCGCGAAGAGGGGTGCATGACGGTCCTTAAGGAGAACTTGTTTGTAGGAGTCAGGGAGGTTAGAGGGTAGTGACATGTTGGTCGGTAGGTGGGTGTCGATGTGTGTGTTTCTGGTGTTTTTGATGTGGAGAAAGAGTGGGTTAGAAGTGGTCAGCGTGTGTTGGCGGCACACGACCAGACCTGATGGGGCCTGGGTTTGATTGTTGCGGGCGTCGGATGTGGACGTCCGGACGCTCGGAGGGGCGCGCGAGAGTGCGCCGACTCCGTGGGAGGGTGGTTTTTGTAATCTATTTGATACGTACGAGTGTCGTAGTACTTGTCGGAGTACTTGGAGTGTTTGTGATGTGGGTGACGCAGATTCCGGCATGTGAACCGAATTCAAATTTGTGAAAGCTGCGCCTTGGAGTGTGTACCGTCTGATGAGCCTACGGATCCAATGACATGGGTGAGCTAGGCTCGGTTGGGGAGAGGTGATCGGTGCCCGTCGTCCGACGGGTCCTGTGGTCACCAGTATGTCGCTCATAGGGAGGCCAAGCCCGGAGCGAAGACGGTCGGCGTTGCTCATCCGAGCTACCGACCCATCCCCTATATTTTTTATGTCATTAGTACTTTAGTAGTACTTTGGATCTTTTTACTGTCTTTAGTGACGGTAGGATACGTTTTTTATCCAGTCGCTAAAGTCCTTGCTCCAAAAGACTGGCCTCAATGTCGTTTGAGGTAACGGGTTTCGTACTTCTTCTCCCTTGGTCTCACCTTGAGTTGTTGTAGGAGACGAAACCTCATCTTGGAGCTTGCCGCGAGCTGCCGACTCATGTCTCATTTTCCCGGCCGGGACTCAAATCCTCTCCATTTTGAAATTCCGCCGGTTGTTTCGGTGCTCGTGAGACGTGGATCACGTAAGAATCACCGTCTTTTACTTGCTTCGGCGCGTCTTGCGCAAGAGTTTCTGAATCTTGCCGTATGACATCAACATGCATTTTGGTCTACGCTCCATTACTTGAGAGCCCGATGTTTTGCCGTGCATCAGGGTGAAAACACGTGTCGTGCCGAATTGCAAAGAGGCATCTTCGTCGTCCAACCATAGTAAACCGAGTACCATATCAGCAACGCGTAAATCACGTAAGACGTAAAAAGTCCGTTGAAACTCATGGCGAGCAAGGTCGAAAGTTATGTCACATACTGTCGAAAACGTCACACGTTGTCCGTTGGCTTGTCGATTTGGTGTCTTGACCTTGGGCTTGCGAGTCGACAAAGAGAAGTGTCGTACGGAATACTATGACACAAAGTCAAGTGTCGCAGCGCAGTCGACCAGTCCTTAAATATGTTGTAATATGTTGTCCGCCATCAAGAGTTTTCACGTTCAACTCGGTTCGAATCAAGGGGCGAGCTTCGGTGAGGTCAGTCAACAGGGGCGGTTGCGTCCGAAAAAAATGTCGCAGCAGCGTAGCGATGGAAGTTGTAGCTTCGTCTAGTTGTACATGTACCGAGACATGTGGATCACTTGTGGTCAAGGCTAAATCGTAAAAGTCACAATCAACATAAACTAATCAAAGTTTATTTTGACTTCGGAGCAGGCGCGACAACCTCCTATTGAGTCGGGTGTGCAACCGATTGGCGAGTTTGCAACCGCGTCCTCGCAGGGAACTCTTGGTACAACTTCCAGTGACGAGTGATAGCGTTGATCTTAGCCCACTTAAGAAGAACAAACACAGCCATCGTATTAGCAAGTTTTACGCCTACAACTCTCGGAGTGGCATGCCATATGCTGTATCAACTCCGAAGGTGGATTTAAGGACACACACTCGCCACTCAGGTCTCTCTCATGAGTCACTTGGCGAATAGTTAGGTAAGTCACCATGCGAGTCAAGACCTTCATCGTATGCGTAACCTTCCCAGGTGACCTACAATTGTTGTGGTTTAGGCTGCCTAGTAGGGGCGGCCGCATGTACTAGCAGTGTAGGTCGGTGTTGTTAAGCTGTTCAATAGTGCTGCTCTCTCGCATTTGGCAGACGGTAATTATTAGAGGGCAGGGCAACAATATCACCGAGACGTAACCTACTACCCACTCTCCACAATATATCATACTCGATGTTTTCTGTGTCGCGTAGTCTGGAATAATATGTGGGACAATACTGACCCGTAAGCAGAATATCAAACCAAATGATACGGGCACTGATACTTGTAGGGGACTCACACGATAAGTAATCCTTAGGGGACTCCATGCGCTGGATTATTGCTGCGAGGGAATCGCGAGTAATTCAGAAGGGGGGCATTTACAAAATGTCTTATCACATTACTGGCCTGCTAGTGTGGGCTGGTGGGGCACCAGGTCGCCTCGTTTCGGCGACGGGCAACGTGACGCCCGCCCACGTGCCAGAATGGAGGGAAATTTGTGGCCGAGCGTGATGTGAAAGTGGTATCAACTCCTTTGCTAAGTGAACTACTGAGTATGGGGACTGCCTGCTATTGCTGACGAGTGAGACAGGGTCCAGTTTACTCGACGCCCTCGATTTTGTCCTCAATATCGGTGTAAAGCTGGCGGAGCTTCTCGATCTTGTCGTCATCAGCCTCCCAGTACCCGCGGCCGTTGGCCTCCAGGAAAGTGGCGACGAGCTTACGGAAAGACGAGGGGTTGGCGTCCATCATGCGCTGCGCCATCTCCGGGTCTTCGATAAAGGTGGCGTTCGCCTCGTCGTACACCCAGTTGTCGACGGTGCCAGAGGTGGCAGACCAGCCCATGGTGTTGGTCAGCCGCTTCTGGATCTCGCGCACGCCCTCATACCCACTGCCCATCATGCCCTCATACCACTTGGGGTTCAGCAGCTTCGTGCGCGCGTCCAGGCGGACGGTCTCGCTCAGGCTGCGAACCTGCCCGTTGGCCGTGGTGGTGTCAGCGATGTAGGAGGTGGGCATCTTGCCGTCAGTGCGCAGGCCCTGCACAAGCTTGGTGGGGTCGGAGTCGAAATAGTGAGAAACGTCAGTCAGGCTGATCTCGCTGGAGTCGAGGTTCTGGAATGTCATGTCGACCGTCTTCATGGCCGCCTCGAAGACGTCACGACGGGCCTCGCCACCTGCGCCAGGGCGGTCTGAGTCGAAGCAGAAAGACTTTCGGGTGAGGTACATCTCCTGCAGCTGCTGCTCGTCGCTCCAGGAAGAGTTCTCCACCGCGAGGTTGACGTTGGAGGAGTAGGAGCCGGAAGCGTTAGAGAAGATGCGGGAGGCGGCCTGGCGTACGCTCACGCCCAGCTCCTCGGCCTGCTCCTGCGCGTGCTTACGCACAAAGTTCATCTCAGCGGGCTCGTCAGCCTCGGCGGCCATCTTCACTGCGCGGTCCAGCAGGTTCATCTGGTTGACAAACAAGTCACGGAACACGCCGGAGCAGTTGACGACGACGTCGATACGAGGGCGACCCAGCTCCTCCAGAGGGATGAGCCGCAGCTTGTTGACACGGCCCAGAGCATCAGGCAACGGCTGCACACCCACCATGTACATCACCTGTGCGAGGGACTCGCCGTAGGTCTTGATATTATCTGTGCCCCACAACACGAGCGCGATGGTCTCGGGGTAATTGCCACCGTTCTCCACACGCTGGCGCTCAATCAGGCGCTCCACAATAACGCTCGCGCTCTTGCAGGCCGCGGTGGTTGGGATGGACTGCGGGTCCAGCGCGTGGATGTTCTTGCCAGTGGGCAGCACCTTGGGGTTGCGAATGGGGTCGCCGCCGGGGCCGGGGATGGTGTACTTGCCCTCCAGAGCCTCCATGAACGCGCCCACCTCGTTCTCCTTCACCACCTGCTCCAGGCAGAAGTCAAGGAAAGCGAACAGCTTCTTCATCTCACCGCGGTCGGTGCTGGAAAACTTTGTGTTCTGGAGAACCTTCACGTATGGCTCCACGGTCAGGCCGAGATTGAGCGCGAAGTTGTTCATGGCGTTACGCTTGATGCGGCCGTCGGGGCCGGTCTGCCCCATCACGTAAGCCTTCACGCACTGACGGCTTGCGTCGGTGATCTCCTGGAGCAGCATCACGTCCTCCAGCTTTCCTGCGTTATTTCCAGCATAGATGCGCTCGATATTCATGCCGAGCGAAGTCGCCAGCAGGCCGGGGAGACCCTTCACGGGGGCGTCACCCTCAGGACGGTCGATCTCGGCAATGTTCACCAGAGTCGCGATCGCCTCCTCTGCGGATGGAGGGGTGCCGATGACGTGCAGGCCGCAGGGCAGCAGACGGGACTCGATCTCCATCAGCTTCTGGTACACCTTACCCACGATGTCGTTGCACGCATCTTCCTCCAGCTCCTTGGCGTCGCAGTCAGGCAGCTTCACGTCACGGTCGAGGTTGCACTGGCGAGCGGTCTCGATGATGGTGTTCATCACTGCCACTGAGCGGCTGGTGCCCTTCAGCTGCTGATACGAGCTGATTAGCTCGCGCAGCTCCTTGAGCCCCTTGTAGAGGCCCGCGTTCTCGGCGGGGGGTGTGAGGTAGGAGATGGTGTTGGCATAAGAGCGGCGCTTCGCGATGGTAGCCTCACTGGGGTTGTTCGCGGCGTAGTAGTACATATTTGGGATAGTAGAGATAAGGGCATCGGGGTAGCAGGTGCCAGCCATGCCAACCTGCTTGCCGGGCATGAACTCCAGGGAGCCGTGAGTGCCGAAGTGGAGCACCGCATCGGCACCAAAGATGTGCTCGAGGTAGGTGTAGTAGGCGGCGAAGCCGTGGTGAGGGGAGGCCGACTTGGAAAACAGCAGACGCATGGGGTCGCCCTCGTAGCCGAAGGTTGGCTGAACGCCGATGAAGACATTTCCGAAGCGCTTGCCGAACACCAGTAGCTCCACGCCGTTGGTGTTGAGGTTGCCGGGCGGCTTGCCCCAGTTCTCCTCCAGGTCCTCAGCGTAAGGGCAAAGCTGCTGGTACTCGGACACGCTCATCTTGTACTCCACGTTCAGGTCCGCACTGTTGAACTGCGCGTTGCCGTCCGTGATAACAGACTGGATCAGCGCTTCCTCGTTCTCAGGCATCTCACCCACATCATACCCCTTGGACTTCATCTCCTTGAGCACGCGGAAGATGGAGCCGAAGACGTTCAGGTACGCGGCGGTGCCGACGTTGCCCTTGTCAGGGGGGAAGGAGAACACGGTGATGGCGACCTTCTTTTCAGCTACCTTCTTCACGCGCAGGTTAGCCCACCGCAGCGCGCGGTCGGCGAGCACATCAATGCGGTCCGGCAGGGAGTGGGACTTGCCGGTGTTAGAGTCGCGTCCAGCGAACACGATGGGCTCAATGGCACCATCAAGCTCAGGAAGGGCGACCTGCAGCGCGACCTGCACAGGGTGCACACCCAGCTCGGATTCCACCCACTCCTCGGTGGTCTGGAACACGAGGGGCAGGGAGCATAGGTAGGGGACGTTGAGGTCAGTGAGGGCCTCCACCGCCTTGGGCGCGTCCTGGCGCGCGGGGCCACCCACGAGCGCAAAGCCAGTGAGGGACACGACGGTGTCGACGAAGGTACGGCCGGAGCCGAGGGGATCGTAGAAGAACTTCTTCACCGGGGCAGAAAAGTCCAGACCACCAGCAAACACAGGTACAACCTTCGCGCCACGGGACTCAAGGTTAGACACCATACCCGCGTAGTGAGCCTCGTCGCCAGTGACAAGGTGGGAGCGCTGGAGGACGAGGCCGATGATGGGGGCGTCCTTGGCGAAGGTCATGTCCTTGCGGGTGTCATACCAGTTGAGGAACTCCTTGAGGTCCTCGTACATGCGGGGGGCAGCAGGATGCCAGATGCCGACGTCAGGGAACACCTCAGGCTCCTTCACGGAGAACTCCTTACCCTTGAGAGCGGGGACGTAGGCGGAGGTGGTGGAGAGCAGCAGGTTCTCCAGGTTCTCCGCGTTACCACCCAGCCAGTACTGAAGGGAGTTCACAAAGTTGCGCGCGTCCTGCGCCTTGTCGGACGGCAGGTACTTGAGCACCTTGGGCAGCGTGCGCACCAGCTTCAGCAGGCTCTCCTCAAACCCGTCATTGTTCTTACGCTGCTGGCGCATGAAGTCACCGATCACGCTCTTCCCCTGTCCCAGCTGGCTCATGGAGAAGGTTCCAAGCTTGTTGAGCTTCATCACGGCGGGCATGGACGGGAAGATGAGGCAAGCGTCGATAGAGTCGCGCACGGGGGTCACCGCCTCCACAATCTAGGGCAACACATAAGTAATCCATTAGCTACACAAACGATACACATCTAAACATGTGAACCTAAATCAAGATCAATGTACGTAAGTTTCAATTCATAACCTAATCGAATGATATTTACTCGTGAAACAAAAAATTTGAAACGTTAAATTGGAAACGATGCATACCTTGTCCGCGAGCTCTTCGATGAAAATGAGGGAGCCGATGAAAATGTTGGCGTCCGCAACGTCGGCCTTGAAGTTCTCAAAGTTCTTGGCGTCGCGCAGCTCCTCCAGCAGATACCCGACCACCTCGTAGCAGACGTCCTTGTTGGTGGCGTTGATGTTGTTCACGGCGGCGGAGAGGGAGGACTGATACTGGGACTCGAGCACGGTGTACACCACCTTCACGACCACACGCCCATTGGCTTCGGGCTTAATGCGGCGGGACTCGGGGTCCACGGTGGTGTAGCCCCCGCCCATCATCATACCTGCAGCAAAAGCACGCACGCGACCCGCCTTGTTAGTGCCCCATGGTTCACGATTTCACAGAGCATTTCCAACAATTCACCGTAGCGCACTGTCACAGCCAAGCTGGCGGTGACCTACCTCCGCCCATGAGGTCGTCAATCTCATCCGGCTCGTCAGCGCTGGTGACCTTGGTGCGGGGCCCGGTGGCAACCATGGTGGTCACCTGGGAAAGACAATTGAGGACTGCTTAGATACCCAGCAAATTCTACGATCCTCACACCAACCCCCCAGACCAAAATGCTTCCAGAGCCTCCCTCCCTCTTGACAGAGGTCCAGCCAAGCAATAGCTGGGGTCCACTCCGGCCCTGTTCTCAGAATGACCACCCTTACTACCAGAATTTTCAATCTTTTCCGGCTTTTCTACGTCATCTTAGGTTGGGACGTACCTCGCGCGCATTACGGTTGGCGAGCTTTATCTGCTTCGCCAGAGTCTGCGGAGACCACACAGGTTCAAGAGGGCGTTAGTATCGGCGAGGGATTCTCTATCGCCTCCGCCCTTTCTTCCGTACGTAGAGCCGAGGCTAGGTCGCCAGCGCAACAATACTTGGGATCACACAGATTCGGGATTATCTCGGGTTATACTCGGTACTAGACACTGACCGTGGATCGTTTCAATGCCTGATATGATGTCGTTGGAGTCGGGCCAGACTTTCAAGAACACCCAGAACGCAACATAACGGAGGCGAGATCGGCGACTTGGCGCGACTAGTACTAGAAATCAAGAAAAAGTCTCGTCACGGCGTGCTCGCACAACATCAGGACAGGGACTTCGAAGAGCACCTGCTCATGGCTAGAGACTGGTGCTATGATACGTAGTGAATTTTGAACAGACAGGCAGAACGCAACGGAGTCGCACTACTTCCCGAAGGACAGAGTTCAGTGAATCGGAGGTGAGGAACGACCAACACCGGCTACAGGGTGGCAGTGAAACACCGAAGTGGGCGAAGTGGTATTTTCGCACGGCAGCGGATTTGTGACGGCAGAGCGGGACAGCTCGTGAAGCGTGACTATCGACACACAAGAGGAGAGACACTGGTTAGATGAGAGAGAAACACGAGGGGCGCTGGAGGAGGAGAGGTGAACCGATATAGGAAACGCAATTCGTGTGACTAAAGAATACTTTCCTGTTCGTGGAAATAGCGGAAAAGGGGCAGGCGACGCGTCAGCAGCAACCATACTTACCCGCAGAGTATTGCTCATTCCCACGGAGCTAACACGGCGGCCCCCGGCGCGACGAGCTGCAGCTAGCTGCGTTGGCGCGCCCGCGCGGGCGGCCATAGTCTGAGAGGCTCCAGCCATGGTTGCTTATCTGTTCTCAACTTATTATTCGACGGCAATAATAAAAAGATACGACGGGATAGGGCAGCACAGGGACGAGAATGGCACGGAACCCCAGGGCCCGGCAACACGAATGGAAAACGGAAGGTTATACGGAACCGCACAACTTGGAGCCAGGCACTCGGACCGTACTTGTAGCCTGGATGGGACTTCGATCTGAGTGGATGGGGGCCGCCGACAGGAATATCAGCGGTGAAGCGCGTCGGTCGAGAGCGAGTGTCGGGGGCAGAATCCGAAGATGCCAGGTAGGAACAAGTTTTAGTAGTTTACATTGATTAATTCTAGAGCTCCAAGATATTCATATCCAAATTATGACCGTGCGATATGCTGAGTTTCAGATGTTTTGATCATTAACAGCCGCTCGATAGAGATGAGTGCTAAAACTACAATCACGTGATATATCTACGACTCTTGTGTCCCGGAATTTTTCTTATATCGATTGTTGCCGTCGATTCGACGACATATTAGCCAATCATATCTTAGATCTTCGCGATAGTACGAAGATCCGCGTGGCGCGCAGCAGAGCATACGCCTCGAACGACGCCCGGGCAGAACCCTACCTCTTTACCTATATACTATGTTAAGTACTTAGCACTTGACACTCGGCTATACCCTAAGTTGTATTTTTTTATTTAAAAAAAAGTTGTATATTAATCAAGCAACTTCCGATTGTTTTAAGCATACTGAAAGACAGTTCTTTGTATGATTTAAGTATTAATAATACGTGTAGGGTAACTGTGACCGGAACTGCGTCTGTGGTCGGCGTGGCAAGGCCGCCCAGATGGAGCAGTCGTGCGGCGCAGAGGACCCCAATGGTTTCCGTACATAAGATATTTTCAATACCTCGTACTAAAGTATCTTGCACCAGACTGTCGTGGCTATGACGCAGGGGGATTTTTCCGCCCTGACAATTAGAAATGCGCGGCGTGTTCGAAGATTGTTGGGCGAGGTCGCCGTGAAGTGTCAGAATTTCCGCACTTGCGATTGGGCCTTCTCCGCTCCCAAGCTGGACGCCCGGGGAATTCATAACAAAAAATTTCTTACAAGAAAAAGCAGTGGAGGCCACCAAGCAAGAAAAAGAAAGAAAGGAAGAAAAAACCTAAGCCCGAGGAACAGGAAGGCATGCCCGGGGAATTCCAAAATGGCCGGCCCAGAAAGTTTCGGCCCTCCGGCGCTGGATAGAGACAGCGACCGGGCACTGCATCGCTACGGGTACTGATAGTCGGCGGAGCGATAACGTACCGTACCGTACCTGTAGCGAGCGACATAGCACAGTCGCTACTCGTACGTCCTCGCTACCGTACCTGTACGAACGGCACGCTACACACAGTATATTACCATACCCGGCAAAGGAGATAAAGGATAAAGGAAAAAGGGGCGGTAACGTGGTAGTTCAGCGACTGTGAGTCAGATTATGCCAAAGATGACAGCCTGCTACTGATGTTTTGGATAAACAGGCACTAAAACACCTACTCAGAGGCGTTATTTCTACTCAGCGCTTGATCAGGGAAGGGTGGGTAGGTTGCGCGAGCCGAATGGGTGAAGGCAAAGGCATAATATGTGGGTGCTACCAATAGGAAGAGCTGCTTTAGAGATAAAGCAGATGGGCGTCCACCGCGGACAATTTATTGCGCTTGTGACGCTTTGTCTCCGCGCGTTGCCTTCGGTGGACTCAACACGGTACGTGAACTAACCTTTAACCCCCAATATTTTACCACTATAAGAATTGAACGACTGGGAGTCACATTATGCCATCAAATATAGACCGAAGGTCTGCGTAGGCTACTAATCTGGGGGCTTGGCGACTAGCCAGCCGAAGAATAGCCATGCCGCCGGGGTTTCGTTCATGGTGGGGTCGATGTACTTGCCGGTGACTACGTCGCTAGTTTTCGACCAGCCACCAATGTAGCGAATCTTGGTGAGGGGTGCGCCGATGCATGCGGCGGCGGACGCCGCGCCTTTCCGTAGGCTATGCGATGTCCATTTGAATTGCGGGGGGGGTGACGCGCCAAGGGCGATGCACGCCTCTCGAATTCATTCGGTGATGGTCCCTACAATCCACGCGTGTGGTGTTTCTTCGCGTGTGACGGCCCAAAAGGTAGTGGGCTCGAGTCCATTATCGAGTTGGTTGCAGTACTAGTGCGTCCATTGGTAAACGCATCCGGGTAATCGGTCCGGTCGCCACATTACGTGTCCTAATTAGGCACCCGAGGGGCGCGGAACGCGGCCGGTGCCCCCTATTTCACTGATATGCACAGCCACAAGGCACAATCAACAGTCTCGACCCAACCCGCCGCACCCACAGCGACTGTCTGAGGCTCGTAGATGCTTCATGACTCCTATAGGGCTACCAGACATTATCAACCGTTTTGGAGGTGAGTTCTGGCGCCTTAGGCGCGTGTTTCGCGTAGGCGGATTCGACGGTAATTGCACTTCGAGAAGTGCAGCAAGGCGCGACGATGCCTGACGATGCTATGTGCTATGCGTCTCTATAGGCCAACGTCGTCCTAACGGGACCGTCCCGGAGTCGAAAGACGTTGGCACTGTTGAGATATGATCCCCACCATCGGCGAGTGATGGGGCATCCCCACCCCTTAGGTAATCGCTGGGCCAAGTCTAGCGGAAGCACGATAAACTTTGGGCGGCGCTTGCCAACGCACTGGAACGCAGTGAGGGATGCGGCGGTTCCGTTGGAGCTGGCAGCGCGCCAAGCACGCGGCAATGGCTGAGTTTCCTCAAGCGCTTGGCTGGGGATGCCCTCCTAGCAAGCGAGCAGATGGGAAAAAAAAAAAAAAGCTTGCGGAAGAGGTTTCGGCGTGCGCTGAGCCGGTATGAATTTGTATTATCCCGTCACATGTAGAAGTTGTGTTGTTCTCTCTTACTTACATAATAGTTGGGAACTACATAACGTGAATAGCTCCAATAGAGGTCCATGATCATATCCGCGAACGAACTACAACATGTGTGTGTGTGTGTGTGTGTGTGTGTGTATGTGTGTGTGTGTGTGTGTGTGTGTGTGTGTGTAAGAGGAAGAGAGAGAAGAGGAATGCGTGTTTGTGATATAGAAAAATAGAATGCGCGTCTGTGAGACAGATTGTCAAATTGTGCGCTCCTCTGTGCGGCATTTGTGTGGGCGTATGTGCTGACATTAAATTGTGTGTGCAAGCGCTTGCAAAAAAAAAAAATGTATTTGGCGCGCGCGCGCGTGTGTGCGTATGTGCGTATATGTATATGTGTGAGTGCGTGTGTGTGTGTGAGTGCGTGTCTTTGTGTGTGTGTGTGTGTGTGTGTGTGCGTGTGTGTGTGTGTGTGTGTGTGTGTGCGTGCGCAGCTGCGCGTGCGAGAAAGTGTGTGTGTATGTTTGCGTGTGTGTGTGTCTGTGCGTGTTCCAGTGAGCCAGTGTGTTAAAAAAGAGTGTGCTTGAGAGAATGTGTGTGTATGTGTGAGCGAGATGTCAGCATATATGGTGTGTGCGAAAGAGAAATACTGATTATCAATTTGCTGTGCGTAAAAGAATATATGGAAATGTTTGTTTCAGAGGGAGCGAGAGAGGAGGAATGTGTGCGTGTAATATTGAGGAAAAGAATGCGCGTTTGTGAGACAGATTGTCAAATTTTGCGCTCCTGTGTGCGGCATTTGTTTGAGCGTATGTGCTGACTAGAAATAGTGTGTACAAGCGCTTGCAAAAAAAAAAGTATTTGGCGCGTGTGTGCGTGTGTGTATGTGTGTTTGTGAGTGCGCGATTGTGTGTGTGTGTGTGTGTGTGTGTGTGTGTGTGAGAGAGAGAGAGAGAGTGTGTTTGTGTGTGCGCGGCTGCGCGTGCGAGAAAGTGTGCGTTCGTGTGTGTGTTCAAGTTAGTGAGTGTATTGAAAAACGAATACGCTTGAGAGAATTCGTGTTGGTATGTGTATGTGTGTGTGTGTTTTGTTGTTAGTAATTCCTAATGCAGATTAGTTACAGAGAGCTAATGTATGCTCTGATAGAAGTCCTTATGTACAGGACATCACCTAGAGTGTCTGAGCGCGATATCACAAACTAGCGTACAGACAGCTGACAGCGACAGCTGACACACACTCTTGTCTCGACACCAGCCGCCACCCAAGGCTGGTCGTGTAGCGTACCTGTAACCATCACGTTACAGTATCTTCCTTATCGAACCGTGCATACCACGTTCAACAGGTTATGGAGCCCTCCACCTGAAGGTTACGCGAGACGACAGTGCCTTTCGGCGTGCAACTCGGACACTCGCCCGAAGGCAAAGCCATTTTTTTTTTTCGAATAATCATACTTTACTCTGTATATTTATTTCCACTTTCTCAAACACTACTCTACGGTACAGCCCCGCTACCACCTACTCTACTCTACGCCACGACGACCTAGCCAACCACACAAGCGCACTCGCTTGTGTGGACAGGGTGCATACAGGTCCAAGCTGGAGTGGGGAAGGGGGGAGCATTGTGAGGGTGAATACTCATACACAGGGTGCACGACAGCTTCAGCCGTAACGTAGAGCAGCGGACATATACACTGCCTGTTCTTGCCTCGGCTGTCACTGTGCCCCACACTGGGTGGAGGATACAAAAAAGGTGCATTGAGACACCCCGGGGCAACAGGCCGACGGGTCGGCGGGCATCAGGCCGTCTCTTTGTATACCGTCGTTAGGCACAGTTACCGCTAGTGGATTTTTTCCACTGTCCGGTTGGGTACTCGACCCTTTTACGATGGCGCCAAAATCAAAGCCGGCACCTACCGCATCGGCCGCCGACTCGGGTGTCGACTCCGGCACGTGCGACACTCCGTTGCCCGACTCAGCCGGCGACAGCATTCGACTGGTGATGGAACAGCTACAGCTGCTCCACGCCAGAATGGACGACCAGGACCGGACGCAGTCGGAGCTTCTCCGTCGGGACGCACTGCGCGATCACCCGGTGCCTATCGACACGGCGCCGTTCCAACCTGTGCCCAACCAGTACCGGCCTGCTAGCGACCCCGTGCCTACTCCGGTACACGAGTACCCACTCCACAGCAGCGCCAGCCGCAGGCCCACGATCGACCCGGAGTTCGTTGCGATGACAGCAGACTGGGCCACCAACTTCGACGGTGACTCTTTTTCCCGGTCTTTTCGCATGGACGCTCCGCTTATGCCGAGGACGGGTGAATTCAAGACCTGGAAGCGCGACTTCCTGTCGTTCCTTTCGATTAAGGGGGCTGCACTGATCCCTCAACTTGCTCTTTCCTCCTCTGGCGTGCCTCTGAATCCAGTCGCTCAGCGGTTCGCGCACGCGATGCTCGTTCAGTGCTGCCGCCAGAACAAGCCAGCTGCACAGGCCATCGCGGGGGTCCCCGCTGGACGACTCGACTGCGGGACAGCCGCATGGGAAGTGTTGTGCGAGAGACTGGACGCGCAGTCCATTTCACGCACGCTGTCGCTCCTGGACCGCATGATGGTTCGTCAGGCCTCTGGTCAATCAGTCTCGGCATACGTCCACGCTGTGAAGCAGTGCTTCGATGAGCTGAACGAGTGCCTGCAGCTGAAAGATGGCTCTGCAGCCATTCACCCCCACGTCCTCGCTCTGGTCATGATTCGCGGTCTGTCGAACGTTGGGCAGTATGGCCAAGCCAAACAGTGTGTGATTAATGCCTTTGACACCGACTTCATCCTGTCAGCCGACAAAGTGATGGGGAGCATTATCCACCAGGCTCAAAATCTTGATGCAGATGTCTCCAACAAGGGGGACACTGCTGATTCCGGGCCTGCGGTCAATGCCTTCCTTGCGGATCGCAAACGGCAGGGTGGCCGTGGCGGTGGGGGATGGACCGCGGACAAAAAGAAGTCCAAGTTCGCAATGAAGTGCGGGGCCTGCGGAGACCCAAACCATGTCTGGTCGACCTGCAAAGCGCCGGATGCTGATGTCCTCCGCTGGACACTGGCCAAGCGCAAACAGATTGCCGAGAGATACGCGGACCAGCCTCCCCCCACTGCACACCTCAGCCACCTTTCTGCTGCTGAAGCATCTGAGGGACATGCTCCCGCTGAGGACGCACTGGAATACGACATGCAAGACGAGTATGACGACACTGAGGTCAGTACGTCCTTTGCCTCAGTTGCATTCACGTCTGCTGCATCTCGTGTTGCCGACCTGTCTGAGTACTGGGTAGTTGACTCTGCCTGCTCCGTTAACTTGACGTCATTTCGGTCGGATTTTTCGGAATTTCATCCATCCTCCCGCCGCAGCACAGTTGGTGGTGTCGGTGTCACGGTCCAGGGCAGTGGAAAAGTCCGCATCCCCATTTGCCTGACCTCCGGTCGAACAGTCTTTCGGCTCGCTCATGCCATGTACACCCCTGACTTGTCCTCTCGATCAGCGCAACGTATCAGTCGTCTCCTGAGTGTCAGCTGGATGCAGCAACACTCAGGGTGTGCGTTTTCTTTCCCTACAGACACTGACTCTGGCACTGTGCGTGTGACCACAGGAATGGGGATGCTAATCCCGTCGGGGAACGGACTGTACCTCCTCCCGAGGTCGCATGCCTGTGCGGGGATGTCCTCGCCCACCGTAGACAGTCGTAGCCAGAACTCTGTCGCACTTGCTGCTGAGTGCGACGCTGCTTTGTGGCACAGTAGAATGGGGCACCTGAACATGCAGAGCCTGCAGGCTCAGCATTCTCATAACACGGTGTCTGTACCGGTTATGCCTAGTTCTGTAAAAGATCTCGCCTGTGAGTCTTGCAATCTGAACAAAGCCACGTCTGCGCCAAAAAATCGCACAGCATCTCAGAAGCCAGCCGCCCCGCTTCAACACATGTCGTGTGATCTGTGGGGTCCTGTCAGTGTACCCTCCCCCTACGGCCTGCGGTATTGCCTGCTGGTCATCGACCACCACACTAACTTCATGTGGGTGCGGTTTCTGAAGTCTAAGGATGAGACGTGCGCGAAACTGGAGACCATCCTCCTGGACGCGCGGCATACTCATGCCCGTTATCACTCACACCTCCATGCATTTGCACCGTTTCTGAAATTCGACTCAGACTCGGTTTTCGAGGCCGCGAACACGCAGCTCATGTGCGCGAGATTGGGTTTCAGCACTCAATTCTCGGCGCCCTATGCACATCACATGCTTGGGAAAGCAGAACGCCCGTGGCGCACACTGCGTGACTGCGCGTCCTCAATGCTTCACGCCATGTCTGTGCCTAACAGCATGTGGTCATGCGCGATCAGCACTGTGGTCCACCTCCGTAACCGTACTTACAGTCGGGCTGTTGGCCCGTCTGGGGGGGTCCCTGTCACCATTCTCACAGGCGCAGTCCCTGACGCGTCAGTATTTCGCGTGTTCGGATGTGCAGCATTTGCCAAGGTACCTGATAACCTCAGACGGAAACTTGGCCTGAAAGCGTTCCGAGGTGTGCTGGTGGGGTACTCTCATAACTCCCCAGGGTATCGTATCTACAACCCCGCGACCAGGCGCATCACCACGTCTGTTCACGTCAAGTTTGAAGAGACTGTGCCCGGGTTTGGGACATCCCACCCTGTCGCCTCGTCGATTGATGTGTGTGCAGACACAGAGGCTCTCCCCATTTCCCCTGAAAGTCACCCACTCCCAGATCTGACCCTGGACACAGATGACACAGGGTGTGTGGAGGAGGTCGACAGACCCGCTCGCCCTCGCGGACCGCCTACTCGCTATGGGGAGTATGTTGCCCATGTCTCTGCTGTGCCGCGCGTGTGTGTCACTGACTCGTGTGAGCACGACCTGTCCGACCACATGGACGACATTTTTCCACTCCCTGACTTCTCCATGATGACAGCTCAGCCACGTCACAGGAACTCTGAAGGACCTGTGAGTGATGTCGCTATGGTGTCCGCAAGCGTCTGTGTTGAACCCACATCCTACAAGGATGCCTTGGTTAGTCCACAGTCCGCGGAATGGCAGACAGCCATGCAGGTGGAATTCAACTCTCTGACGTCCAACCAGACGTGGGATCTCGTTCCCCTGCCCGCTGGACGCCGCGTGGTCAACAGCATGTGGGTCTACAAGGCTAAAACAGACGCATCTGGTGCTGTTTCTCGATACAAGGCACGATTTGTCGCAAAAGGCTGCAGCCAGCGCGAGGGGATTGACTACACGGAGACGTTCTCACCCGTCATCCGACTAGCTAGCCTCCGCGTCTTCTTCAGTATTGCCGCTGCTCGTGACCTCGACCTGGGCGGTCTCGACATCGACACGGCGTTTCTGTACGCACCCATCAAGGAGGATGTCTACATCAGACAGCCCCTGGGGTTCGATGACGGTACCACCAATGTCTGTCACCTCCGCCGGTGCCTATACGGCTTGAAGCAGTCCCCCAGGGAGTTTAACGAGCTGCTTCGCGACTGGCTAGTCTCTCAAGGCTGGCGCCAGCTGATCTCTGACCCATGCATCTACATCTTTGAGGCCGACGGCGTCTTCGCCATGATTGCCCTCTACGTGGATGACATTCCTGTGGCGTGCAACAACACCGCCTGGCGGGTGGCCTTCACCGCGCTGGTGCGATCCCGATTTGACATCAAGGATCAGGGTGACCTGTCCGACATCATCGGCATGCACATCACCAGGGACAGAGCGGCGCGCACCATCAGCCTCGATCAAGGCAAATACGTGCGCGAGCTGCTTGAAAAACATGACATGGTGGACTGCAAACCCTCGTGTCTCCCGATGGACCCCGGTTTTTTGGCTGCGCTCTCCAAGCAGACGGCTGTACCCCTCACAGGCGCGGACCGGGACGTTTACCCGAGTCTGCTCGGCAGTTTGCAATATGCCGCTGTATGCACTCGCCCGGACGTTTCGACCGCGCTCAGCATTCTGGGCTCTGCGCAAGCGAACCCTACAGTGGCCCACATGCAGGCCCTTAAGAAAGTGTTGCGCTATCTTAAAGGGTCTCCAGCCATGAGCCTGACGTTGGGGGGGGGTGAGGACAACACTCTCCAACTTACAGGCTTCGCTGATGCAGACTGGGGCAATGACAGTGTGACACGCCGGTCACGATCGGGATTTGTTTTTACACTGGGCAGAGGTGCAGTCAGCTACAAGTCTAGAAAGCAGTCATGCGTCGCACAGTCAACATGCGAGGCTGAGTACTACTCAGCAGCGGACGCGACTAAGGAGGCCATCCATATTCGACAGATGTTGTCGGAGATCTTCAGTCGACCTGTCAGCGGGACGACCACAATCTGGGAAGACAACCAGAGCTGCATCGCCTATTCGCAGAATGCACTGGTGAGCGAGAAGACCAAGCACATCGACATGAAGTATCATTTCGTGAAGGACCACGTACATCTGGGGACCGTCAAACTACGGTACCTACCCACCGGTGACATGGTCGTTGACATGCTGACCAAGCCACTACCTGGACCTGCACTCGTGAAACACAGGAGCGCCATTCTGGGGACATCTGGACCCATGCAGCGACACACTTTGTAGAAGGAATTCTGTAATCACTTCCATCTGGTCACAAGACACACCTTAGCTATCTTGAGGGGGAGTGTTGTAAGTAATTCCTAATGCAGATTAGTTACAGAGAGCTAATGTATGCTCTGATAGAAGTCCTTATGTACAGGACATCACCTAGAGTGTCTGAGCGCGATATCACAAACTAGCGTACAGACAGCTGACAGCGACAGCTGACACACACTCTTGTCTCGACACCAGCCGCCACCCAAGGCTGGTCGTGTAGCGTACCTGTAACCATCACGTTACAGTATCTTCCTTATCGAACCGTGCATACCACGTTCAACATGTTTACATGCTTGTCAAAAATAAATGTGTATGCGAGAGAAAATAAAGGAAAGGTGCGTGTGCGAAAGAGACTGTTTTTGTGTGTGCGATAGACAGTGAGAAAGGAAGAGAGAAAAGGAGATATAAAGTACTACTCTGTATTTTGCAAATGTATGTGGGGCCTCTCTTTAAGACCGGAGATCGCCACTCAGCGACAGATGCAGGCGCGGTACTTGATCGCCACGGCTTGATTGTTGCCTTTGAGAAGCAGTATGCGCATGTGTAAAGAGCCGTATGCCATTTGCATTTTAAAGTAAATGGCATGATATGGCGAATGGCATCTCATCATGATGTCTCACTAGTGTTGTCCTCTTTGCTATAGATGCGTGAGCGCCGGGTATTTAGCAAGGCTCTGAGGATGCGAAGGGTGAAGCATCAACACGAAGCAAGTGATGCTTCCGCTGTAAGGGAGGCATTGAAGGCACGACGTATGCGCATCTCCGCCATGCCGAAGCAGCATACATATCTCAGGTGCGCTGGATTCATGCTCGCACGTAGAAATATTGATTATTTATTTGTGCGAGAAAGAATGTGTGTAAATGATTGTTTCAGAGGAAGAAAGGGATGAGGAATGCATGTGTGGGATATTGAGAAAAATAATGCGCGTTAGTGAGACAGATTGTCAAATTGTACGCTGCTCATTGCGGGATATGTGTGAGCATGTGTTCTGACAAGAAATAGTGCGTGCAAGCGCTTGCAAAGTAGAATAGAGTCTGGCACGCGCGCGCGCGTGTGTGTGTGTGTGTGCGTGTGTTAGTGTGCGTGTGGGTGCGTTTGCCACCAAATGCAGTAGGTAAATGTAGCGGCAGTTTTTTGGTATGTTGTTCGGTTTCCTGCGCGACTTGCCAGTTATTGGGACCCGGTTGACGGGATGGGGAACATGAGGCGTGATGGGCAACTGACTGGTTAGGTGTGCGCACGCCACTGCAAGTACTGCGCCGCTGGCGTGCCTCGGTGGACCGCTTATGAGTAACGCAGAACGCATGCCTGGTCTATGGGGTTCTATGAGCACCCCGACATGCAAGAGGCTATAAGGAGAGCATTGACACAGCCAGCCCTGCCACTCCGCAGGGCGCAGCGGCAAATGTTGAAGCTAGTGTGAGGATGGCTCGTATGGGTGTCAGCGTACATCCAATTCTGGATGACTTCTATGACGAATATCTCTTAATTCCGTCTGATTAATCGATGTGGACTGAGCGCTTGCTCTCCAAGCTCAATCGCCAGATTGGAGGCCTCAGCAGCATCAACTCATGGCGTGTACAAGTAAAACCTCGACTGCACGAGGTACAAGAACAAGAGTCTCGGACGGCCACCTTGTGATGGTGCTGACTGGAAGGGCATCATGAAGGAGCTCCGGCAGGAAACTGGAGATCGCCGCTCACCGGAAGATGGAGGCGCGGTGCCTTATCGCCACGGCTTCATTGTTGCCTTTGAGAAGCAATGTGCGGAGGTAGAAAGAGCCGTATGCCACATGTATTTGAAATTAATTGCATGATAATATCATATCTTATGTCTCATTTATGTAGTCCTTTGTTTCTTGTAGATGCGTGAGCGCCGTGCATTTAGCGAGGCTCAGAGGATGCGAAGGGAGAAGCATCAGCACGAAGCAAGTGTTCCTTCCGTTGTACGGGGGGCATTGAAGGCCCGGCGTACGCGCATCTCCGCCATACTGGAGCAGCATACAATTGTTGAGGTGCGCTAGATTCTTGCGCAAATGGATGCTCTCAGCGGCCGCAACAAGCGGGACAAGGAAAGCTTGAAGCGCCATCTCGTTAACACCACAGAGCTCGATGAGGAGCGCATCGGACAAGTTGGGTCACTGGCCTTGGCACATGAGAGCGCAGAGGACGTGAGGCGGTTCCATGGCAACACGCGACGGGGAACCGTGCCACTGGCTTGGAGTGGGCATAGTAACCTCAACTGGAAATTTTGCCAATGAAGAAGCGCATCAAACGGGTCACAGCGTCCGTGCGCAGCAAACTGAGGAAGCCCCACCTCTCCAAGCTCGCAGCCAAGTAGCGCCCAAATGAAATTGCTTTGCAAGTGCCTAGTAATAATGTGGCGACGCTCGGAATTGCTCTACTTGAGCGGATTGGTGAGTGCCAAGCTAGCGGCAATGGCACGTATCTTATCAGCATTGCTGAGAGTAACATTTACACGGTAGTTGTGGGACAAGACATGTAAATTGTTGCCGGATCCAATAGAGTAGGCAGTTGTCAGAAGCCTTCCATCACTTATATCATTATATGTGGCCGAATATATCAATGGAGTAGAATGGTGACAATTATAGTTGTATGTGCCGTATTATCTAACATTCATGCCCGCCCTTCACTTGTCCTATCATTTTACATGCAAGCCAATCCAACATTCACATATGTAGATACAACAATAGTTAAAACACAATTGCATGCATGCAACAGAAGAAGCATGCTTGTGTTATACATGTGGTATATATGCAGCCCAACACAAAAGCCTTAGAGCTAGCATGCGACATATGTCATCTATATATCCAGCGTTGCGCGCGCAGTACGGCCGTAACCGTACACTACGCCGAATATCAGTCGCTCGCGCGACGGCTGAAAAAATCTTAAGCGCTGCGCGCAAACTCACCGGATTTGAATAGCATTCGCCGAGAGCTTTCGAACGAGGTGCGATGTGTCCGGTAAAAATGGCAGATGAAGAATCTTTTTCCACTGTTCATGCCTTCTTGTCGGAGATCTTGGGCTTCGGGTCTTTAGTGTCGGTAGTGTCTCTAGCTGGTTGCTTGGGCCTGGGTTGGGGTCTTTGAGTCGGGTTAGGACTGTCGGGGTTACTACGGTCGGGGAAAGACCGGTTTGGTGTCTTGCGTGCGAAGATAGCTTCATCATCTGCCTTGGCGCTGGCGAGTAGGGACTAGGGAGCACTCGATCGTCTTGTCGATGAAGGCTCGGTGTCGGCTTTCGTACTCAGAGGAGGCAACGTCATTTTGCAGTTTGAGAAAACGCTCGTAGGCGAGTTCCGCAAAAGCACGGTCCGAATCCGGCGCCTCCCATATGCCCTTGGTGTGTCATATGTGGGATACCCGCACATGGGCGACCTCCTCGAGCACGCTGTGAGTGTGGTTGCCTTGACGCATTGCCACATGGTGTTGACCGCGGCTTGGAATTCCGATGATTTCTTAGGGTGATTTTGAACGTTTTCTAGAGCTAATATGCTCGCCGTGTTAGTGAAAGCGGCGTAGGCAGCGTGACTGCCCGTGGCGCATTACTCTTCGAGCGTGGTGTTGTTCCGACGGGCGAAGAGGTGGCGGTAGGTGTCGCATGTAAGCTTCCATATATGTGGGCCGTGGAGATGTCAGGGGGGGGGGAGGTTAAGGCTAGGGCAATGTAGGGTCCCCACAGTTTTGGTTTGTCTTGTGGGCGGTAGAGAGCCATGAGGTGTAGGACCAACAAGTGGGGCGGAGGGAGTGAAGAGTTATCAGGTGGAGTGGATTGGGGGTAAAGCCATTGAGAGGTTAGGGGGAGGGAGGCGTGGGGGAGGAACATGGTGAGAAGGGGAGGCGGTTAGAGGAAGGGCGGGGGGGAGGAGGAAACCGGGAGGGAGAGGACGGGTGATCACAGCCATGGAACATGGGAGAGGGTGACGGGGCTGTTGGGGGAGGCCACGGGATACAACGGGGGTTATAAACGACCGGTGTGGACCAGTATTGGGGGCACAATACGGGGGTAATCAAGACGCGCCGGAGCGGCCTAAGCGAGAGGGGAAGCACAGGCAGCCGCGCAACGGGGGCAAGGAGCCGATTGAGGACATGCACGGGTGAAAGACAACAAGCGAGTGCCCGCAACTTACAAAAAAAGCCGGAAAGGAAGCCACCATGTGGCGGGCATAGCGTAAGGGGGCAAGAGTAGAGGGGCAAGCGCAAGTGTCGTCCACATTAGTGTACATGGTAAAGTAAGAGAGGTAATTACTGCAACCAAACCGCATGCCGCAAGGGGAAATGTGTAACATCTCCCCCGGGTCGGGGATATCACGCCAGTCGCACTCACACTTGGCTCTTACACAGTTGTACGCACTTGCACACCGGGGGCACACGCATGTGCAGCATTCACACCCCTCGCAACACGCGCACTGGAGAAGGCGTTGTCAAGATCAGTGGTCGCTCCCCCGCCCATAGCTGGCGCTTGCCCCTCATCCCCTTCCCGCCAAGCACACCCGTTGCCGGCTGTCGCCCGTAGCATAAACTCGTCTCCGTGTACCGACATAGAGAGCCGGAGGGTGAGTTTCGGTAACTAGGCCCACTCGAGCAGCTATAGCAATTGGCTGCCGAGCCCTACCACCACTCCCACACCTAGGCCCCCAAAGAATGGGGCGTCGAACATGACGTGTATAGGCAGCGCACCAACGGTGCACGCACAACATAAGGCCAAGAGCTACGGGCCGGGGACAAGTTAGAGGCAGGGGTGATGAGATGTCGGCCGGCAGGGGGACGGGAGGTACCAAAGTTGGTTAGGACAAAGAAACGGGCAAGAAAAGCTAGTGGACGTCGAAAAGCTGGCACGTGCACAATATCTCGGGCACATGTGCGGCAAAAGCATGGCGAAGGACGCCAGATGCATACAACCGAGCAAAAGGAGGGAGAGGGGGGAGGACGGCGAGGTGGGACGACACATGTTGCATGCGAGATGAGTTGGAAATCGGCCCGTTGGTCGGGCATATCAAAGAGTGGGGAAGCTACTTAAGAGACGGCGAGACGCATATAGCCATCCCGTCGCCCCCGAAATCCAAGCGGGGGGCGATGGCGAATAGGGGAGCATGCGCGCGGGGGCACCCAAGGCGCCCCCGATGGAAGAAAGAGGGGGGGGGTGTCACAGAGGAAGGATACAATGCTGCCTTTTGTTGTATGGATGAATGTTAACATATAACATTTTGAAGGTATTTTGTATTTCTTAAAAGAGAAAGCATTGAAAGTCATCAAGCAAATGGAAACGAAAAATATATATTCGAGATACCCGTATATTGCCTTGTAATAAATTACCGCTCCGCCGGCTCCCTTGCCCACTCTTTTGCATGCTCCTTTGCCCCTTTTCCTCCCTTTGCATGTGGATTTCACTACCTTCTTTGCAATTATATAGAATACAACAATAGTCGCTATTTGCGGAGCCCACCGGTGGCAGTCCTAGAGATGAGTGCAAGTCGGCACTAACCCTTACCTCCTCGTGGTGGGCGTTTGTAACCCTATAGCCGTGCGAGGCTTGGCACGGTTGGGGGCTAAGCGGGGTGAATCCGGCATTTGTGATCAGCGCAATCGGTAGCAGTCGGGGAGCCATGTACGGAGGGCTTCCAAGACATTTTATGCACGCTTCCAACACCAAGATATCCCGCTCAGCTAGTCCGATGTTCTTTTCGCGACTGCATATTCGCGGATCTTCTCCCGATACGGAGGCGAGGGGTAACTGTGAATATTTTTTAGCGAGGGTGCGGACGGATCGGCGGTGGGGCGCGGGTGTTGGAACAGGCGGCGGACAACCGGGAAGCAACGCCATGGCATGGCGCTCGCTCGACGTCGACCAACGTTCATGAGTCCGGGCCGACAAAGGGGGGAGGGGCTCGAAATCGGGAGCGAAGAGGACAGCCGCGACTAGAAGAGCGGCAAGGTTTGGCGGCGGCGATCCTCGTGATCGGCCGCCTTCGCAAAACCCATCTCGGAGGGTTTGGATTAAGCGCGAGTACCCAACACCTTTGTGGTTTACTTAACAATCCCCATGTGCCTCCCAAAATTAACCCTATTCGGTTTCCACCACCGATAGACTGTCTTACGCGTTGTGCTCATGGTTATCGCGACAATTCAGCGCCCGTAGAGGCGGCCCTTGGTAACGCAAATCACAAGGTGCGGGTGGTATATGCGGACCTTGCGGTGCTTGCGGAAGCAGCTAGTAACCGACCGGGGACATGAGAAAAATGGCGCGGGGGTAAAAGAGACAGCATGATACATGTTGCAACTATGTTTTTCTTCCCATGTCCCGAAGGGAAGGGAAACGTAAGCTGGGAGGGTCGCCCCTCTTCATACAAGTCACTCCTCGAGCACTTGGACCGACTCATTCCATCATAGCCATCATCTCGACCTCTTCGCTTGATCTGTCGCCATATTTATCCCGTCGAACGTCTCCCTCATAATGCTTTCTCTAGTCAATCCTAACCTTCGCCTTCCCCGCCAAACAAGCTCCTCATACGCGTAGTTGTGCGGCACACACGGCCCCATGCATACCTACTTAATCATTACATCCCGTCCCAACCAACCATACGCCCCTCCCTTCGCCCCCCGCTTTGCGGTTTATCCACTCCATTCCCTCTTTTGGCACAATGCCTTCCGCTCCTTCTCCATTCTCCTCGGCCGAACCGCCCTCCTCCATGTACCCCAACCTCCTCCGTCCATGGCTTCTCCCAACATCTCAACCCCCTCCTGCATCCCACACACCCCCACCCCGCCCGACGACCCCCCCAACACTCATACATGCTTAACACACAACAAGCCCACCACCCCCTCACCCCCTCGACCCCACGCCAACACCCATCCAGTCTAACCCCATCCCTCAACTTATAGCTCCATCTCATCAAGCTTAAGACCCTCGGGCTACACTTACATCATGGACGTACGTTACATCGCAACTACTCCCTAAGCAAATGTTCTCCTCTTCATCGAAACCAACCACACAACACACAAATCACGCCGGCGCATCGCACAGCCCCAATGCCTTATCAAAAGCACTCGTCCTAACAACCCCCTCCCCACCACACACACGCCGGTGCTCGTCGCAACTAAAAGGCAGTCGTTCCTGTTAGAAATGGAATGAGGGGGGTTAGAACCCACACCTCCCGGAACGGGGTTGTACGCCTTATCCAAGTACCGCCCCAAAAGTCGGTACCCGATTGGAACATATTGTGTATATGAATTCCGCGCATCGTGCATACGCTGCGAGCACCTATGTGTGGAGAGCCAAGACTCCCCCGGAGTCCAGCGTACATATGTGTTCATTAGCAGCCCTACGGAGGGATGTTAAGAGTTCCACTCCGCCACTAACATTCTTCCACCCCACACCCCATCCCACATATCACATGCCTATCCCTCACCCCGCACTCTAGAATTCCTTACCTAATCACATGCGCCTACGTGCCCCAACTCCACTTCATCATACTCACCCGCATGCATGCGTCGAAGTAGCGATTTAGGGGCTTTGACTTGCTGACGACCACCACACACATCAAAGGGCAAGGTCGTTAACTGTGGAACTTGCAGCCGTTTGTGGGCACGCAGAGCCTTGCTTACCGCAAGGGAGCCATGAGCGAAGCACATCCGTTAAGTCTGAGACCAAACTTCGTCCCTTAGGCCGCAGTTCCATTATTTTGGGATAGCGAGGTTCCGATAGAAGCAAATTGACGACGGAACTCCCAGCCGCTGTTTGACGACGCGCATTTGAATTTACAAACAGTTCACTCGTTGCGGTTGAGCCTCGAGTTCGATGATCCTGTTCACGAGGGGTACACCCAAGACTCGTTTCATGGGGGTGAGGGTGCGTGGACAAAAGACAGTCGGATTGAAGCCAGAGACGGGTAATTTTGGCGCCTCGATCGCTTAAGTGTCTCGCGGAACTATGAGCGCCGACTGAGATTGATCTACGAGCTGTACGAGAGTTTGCTAGTCAGTCGGTCACATATTAGTCGTTGGCACTCTTGGTAGAGCGCTCGACAGATTCTAGTGAAAACGAATTCGCCAAGGTGTGAAAGATTTTTGTGATCACTGCGTCGTGTGTCGACGAGGCCTCGATTCAACCAAAGATGAATGCGACTCTTTACCCTTTGCTTGTTTCACCCCGACCGTGGCACACCGTTGGGCTTGACTACTTGACACACTTGTCAGTGAGCAATGGTTTTGACTATGTGCTGATTGTGGTCGATCATTTGACTCGAATAGCCCATTCTCTGCTATGCATAGAGAGCGTAAAAGCTGAAGACATTCCGAGTTTGCTTTACACGAGTCTACATAATACACGGATTGCCGCGAGTGCTCGTCTGTGATCGCGACACAAAATTCGTCAGCGACTTCTAGCATAATCTTTGGAGACGTCTCGGAACGCGGCTCAACATGTCTTCCAGTCGACACCCGGAGACGGACGGCCTAACGGAGCGCGTCTACATAACGTTTATGTAGGTATTGCGTTGTTCATGCTTCTGCGATGGATCGGACTGGACGGCCTTGTTATCTCAAGTGGCAGTTGCGTACAACGCCACTCGTGTGCCCGGAATTGAGCACACTCCCTTCTAGGCTATCTTTGGGTTTTCTCTTGAAATGCCCCTAAACGTGCTGCTCAGCATGCGACCTTCAATCACTTTCGCAAGACGCTGCGGAGCGGTTACGAGTGTTACATGAAGTACACGCTCTTGTACGGTCGGTGCTACAACTGACAAGGATGTCATGCAAGCTCGTACATAACCGTCGACAGCCAACACTTCTTTGGAGGAGACAAGGCGACAATAGTTATAAAGAACCGTTTCTTGCGAGGACAACCTAACCGCAAGCTACATGATCGACAGCTCGGGCGTTTTATTGTAGAGGAACATGTTGCGAAACACATGTACTAATTACGGGTTCCAGCGACACTTTATGTACACCCGGTGTTTCATATCAACAATTCAAGAATATGCTCTACTGCTTCTCTTTCCCATGTTGTCCCGGTTACGACACCAAGAGACGACGATAAAGCTTTCGACGTCTCTCACATCTCTATTGTGTGCATCAAGTCATTAATTGATCGACGTGGGAAATATTTGTTGTTCATGACGCACTGCTTCTAAGATGATAATATTCCACCTTTCTGCCACCGGTTGAGCGAGGTACATCGTACGAAGGCGTTACATGAATTTCTGGATACGCCCCAATGGCACGCATTTGCCTAGGCTCGTGCGTAGATCGACTTCATGTACGCCCATCAAGATCGCATTCATGAGTCTCAGTGATTGCTTTAGTAAAGGAGCCAAGATTACCGTGGGGATTGGCCTCTCGCCCAGCCTCATTGATATGTCAAGAGGGGTAGGATAAAAGTGTGACATGTATTGTTCTATAATAGTACATTACATGACTTGTACGTGTATACTCATTACTAATTTGATCCGTACTTTTCCATCGGAAGGACGTACTGCGGTTACGTCGCCATTGCAATTTAGATCGTCGCCATTGCCGTACCTCCCGGTACGTACAATACGCACAGCTAATCTAACTTGCTATACGACGCGCTTGTCCGATTTCCCGGGATTGACAAGGTGCGTCGCTAGTTTGTTCAGATCGTTACGAGGACCACGCGAGAGCAAGCGAGAGCTAGTCAAGCTAGACCTATATAAGCCAATTGTAGTGGAGGGAGGTGGCATACAAAGTTTGCCATTTCTTTGTTTAATTACATTCTATTGATAAGTCACCAAACAGTCATACATCTTCTACTTGTCTTCATCAGCACTCTCTTATGCAATGACAACAACAACAACAAGCAAGAACAGATTTGCGCAACCATTTAGCTTGGGATACGATGTAGCACATGTGGTTGTGGTGGAGGTTGTATTTGCGGGCGTCGACTTTAAGATTAGTATGCCGGTATATGGGGTGGGATCTCCCTAGGATTGAGGGTTTAGCGTGTAGGGTCATGTCATGTTGCCTATAATAGTCATCTCGGCACCCGTGATGTATAATGTGTCCGGCGGTGGGTTTCCGTCAACGGTATGGTTAACTAGCGCGACCGCGAGGTCGTTACCCGTTGAGCGAATATGTGCTTTGATTTTAATTGAATGTGGATGGATGCCCGCGCGGGTTTTGAGAATGTCGACGGTTGGTTCGAGCGTCTCCCAATGGATGTGGTGTCAAAATGCAGTGACGTAGCGCATGTATCTTTGACCGAGGCGTAGTGAACAAGGGCCATCAGTGAGAATGTAATCGTGAACGAGTTGCAGATCTATTTCGACACCCGCTACAACGGCGCGGTTGATGGTGTGGGGATGGGGTGGATTGTACCGAACTTTTTACTCGAGTGTCCGTAGCCGGGTGGATAGTTGCTACTCCAAGCGGACAGGAGCGTGTCTTCTTTGAAACATGCGTGTAGAAAAAATATTGCTATTCCGAGCAAGAGCACCACATGTAAGGGCACAGGTCAGCGACCTGCGTTCCGGGAGGGGATATATGTGAGAGGGTGTGTGAGGCTGGGAGGGAGGTAGTACATGCTTGCTTAGTGCGGGGTATATTACGAGGCAAATTGGGGTAGGGGTGGGGTGGTCAGTGTTGATAAAGGGAGACGTGTGCCGTGCATGGATTCAAGGGCATTGTGAAGGGCCGTGAAGGATGAGTGTGAGGGAGGGTGTTCATAGCGAGGGGGTTGACGAGCAGGTGGATGCAAACTTTCCAACGAATTCAAAATAGCGTGCGTGGTGGTGGGGATGCCGCTGTGTTCGTCGGGGGGGGGGGGGAAGAAAGTGGTTGCCTCGTTGGGGAGGGTGTATAGGTGGTGAATGTATTGGGAGATTGTGTATTTGGTGCGTCGGTGCGGTGCGTGTCCCCGTCGAGCAAGGATGGGGAGTGTGGCGCTGGGGGTGTGGTGCGAGGTGATGCGGGCACTCTTGGTGGTTTCATTCCGCAGCGCGTGCATTTGTGCTCGTATTTCGGGATTATGAAAAGGGTATTGTACCGTGTGTGCATATATTCCTGCCGCTGGAGGAGAAGGCAACATCTTCGAGGTACAATGAGCGGTAGGTTTGGGAGTTAAGTGATCTGTTGTGAGGGTCGGGGGAGATTCGGTTTGTATGTGGAAAACAATGAGAATTGCAGTTATGAGGTCCTCCCTAGTAGCCCATCGGGTCCGTGCGGTTGATTATGTTGTGCGTGAGTGCATTTCTGAGAGGGAGCCGAGGCCGGAAACTAGGCGGTAGACTTCCTCTTCAATTGCGCAGCATGTGAAGTCACGGCGGAAGAGTTGGAAGAGGTGCCTTACGCAAGGGCCTGTGGGAGCGACCGCATGTCCGGCGGGGTAGCATAGATTAATTGTGTCGAGAGGTGGGTGTATGTGTGGATGGTGAATTTGCTGGTGGGGAGCATATCGAAGCCGGGGCTAATGGGGTCGTGATTAATGCTGACGACGGGGGAGAACCATAAAGGAGGGCCGGGTTGTGATAATATGGAGGAGGTGGCGGGGATGGATCCATTGTTGAAGGAATTGAGTGCAGATGGGCCGCAAGGAGGGCGCAGGGGGTCGTACTTGTGGCTTGATGGAATTGGAGGCATCGAGCACATAAGACCTCATGGAGGCGTGAGAGGTCATACTCTTTGTCCCTAAGCGAACCACTTGCAACGTTAGGAGTCTTGACCTAGGGTGGAATGGCAGTGGAAGTGAACGGAAATTACGGGCACGTGCCGCATGGGAGGACTTGGACGGGTTGTGTATATTATTAGCATTGTGTGCATAGGATGGGAGAGGGGGTGGGTTGACATGCCGAGGTGGGAGTAGAGGAGGGAAGGTTGAAGCCGTCGTCAAGTTGTTCCCGGATGTCGTCCCATTTCGTGAGGCGTTTTGGAGCCCATTCGACCATGTATTGTGTTTATCTATGTTCCATGTCTTTATGTTTGGAGCTGATGTGGGTGACATCGCAGGGTGGCTAGGTCGATTCCGAGGGGAGAGGTATTCCGTATCGATGTGCGCATGTGGGGTATGACGAGAGGCGGTGCTGGGTCGGGTAATTTTATGCCCGACGTTGGGTTATGGGTGTTGCAGTCGAGGTGGGAAAAGAGGAGGTGAATCCAAGATGGGTGCACCATAGTGGAAGCTAGACTTTGGTTGGAGGCAGATGGCGAGTAGATGGGGAGTCGGATGTGAATAGTGTTGAGGGGTTCGGCAAGGACGGCAGCGAGGAGACGGAGAGGGATAGCGAGGGTTTCTCGGCCCCCTTCGAGGGAAGATTTTGCAGGACTTGAGGATGGTGGAGGAGGATATAGCGCGAGAGAGGAGATGTGGCAAAATGGTGGGCGTGTTTCGGGAGAGAAGACACTTCTGAAAACGGCAGAGGGTCAAGTCGCTGAATTGTGCTTCATTGTTTGTATGTGAGGGTCGGTGATGTCGTTGGTTGCTTTCTTTCGGAGTCAATTGAGGAGACTTTCATCGTGTCGGATGAGGTGGTTACGGCTAGTGGTGGCGATGAGATTGGTGAGGGCGAGGGAGGGGATATTGTGTATTGAAATTGAAATTGAAATTGTTTACAACAAAACCAGTATAAACCGGCTGCTGTCTCTGGCCCCCCCCTTATGCTATGCCATACATGACTTAGTAGACTGAGGTAGACCGTGAACCACTAATCCCAACCTCTCCAATGGCAGTAACGATACCGTCTAAAACATACTCATAAACAAGTACTGTCTGCATACATGTATGAAATATAAAATGTCGCTAGTCTCCACGATACGCGGCCTGCTCCAGCCGCTGCGGGGTCGCTGAGCAGCAGAGCTGTCCAGCTTGAGCTGGTCGAGGCGAACTTGCCTGACCTCGGCTCCTATGCGACTCCGGTCGTGCCGGAGCTTGGGGGGAAAGGCAGGTAAAAAACCCCCTCGCAAAGGTCGTCGTCGGTCCCGCCTCGATCCGTGCTCAACCCCGCCCGAGGTATTAGCCGCTCCTCACGACGCAGCTCGCCACCTAGCCGAGTCTTCTCTCCTCCTTCGGGGGCTGAGAAGAGAAAAGAACTAGGCTGCAGACGGTGTCCGGCTGGCTCTCCTGCCCCCGAGCCAGATTTTCTCATGTCCCCTGTCCTTTTCCCGTCTGTCTCCAACACCTATCTGATCGCGCTGTGGCCGTCCGTGCCCTCCCCCAGTGGTTTACGTTGTTAGGGGGCCGCCTTTACGAGCAATGTGCCGTTACGATAACCCTAGGCACACTGCCTGAGGCAGCCTATCGATAACTGGGTACCGACTAGGGAAGGGGTAGGAAGAACACAGGGATCGAGTCGCCGGTCCTCAAAAGATGGTGGGTACGGGAATTTTTCCAAAAACCCCCCGTACCGGGCTTTTCCGGCGGCGGGTGATCCTAAGGACCGCCGCCGCCAGACCGTGCCGCTCCTCCGGCTGCGACCAACCACCGTCCTGCGTAGCCTCAGGCCTCGCCCCCAGGGGAGATCTGAGGCGCTCGCAGGGCTGGCGACTGCTAGCGAGCGCCGTCCCTAGCGCTGCTTCCCAGCTGTCCGCCGCCAGCTCCAACACCTTCGTCCCTCCGCTGATCCGTCCGTACCCCTCTTCGCCAAAAAATATTTCGCAAACGCCGCCCCCGCCCCATCGTCGGAAGAGTATCTGCGAGTATTTAGTCGCGGAAAGACATATCGGACAGGCCGAGCGGGAGATCCCTGTGTTGGTGTACGGATATTATGTTTTTCCAAAACCCTCCGTACAGGGCTTCCCGACTGCTGCTGATCCCGCGGATCGCAGCTGCCGGTACCTCGTTTAGCCCCCTACCGTGCCAGGCCTGGCACGGCTATGGGGTTACCAGCGCCCACCGCGTGGAGGTAGAGGTAGGTGCCGACGAGCCTGCGAGCGCACCCCTCTCCGGGGCCGCCGCCGCTGCGCCGCCGGCGGGCGCCGGATATTGTGTAACTACATGATGCCGGCGTCGTCCTATGCTCGAAGTAGGCAGCGGAGGGTGGGGTGTGCGGCCCCGCGTGACATGATGGCTTCGGTATACCAGTATTGGAATTGGGTGGAAGTGGTGCGAATGTGTGAGCGGGCCATGCGGCCTTGGTACCCGTGTGTCTTCATGAATCTATGGAGGTAATAAACACTGAAGTTTGTGCTTTGAGGGGAGGCCGAGTCAAGGGTTTTCGAAGCCGATAAATTAAAACTTTATTGAATTCCGGAATGGTATTGGGCCCATGTGCCAGATTTAAAGTATTAGCATCCCGGAATGTGCGCCCAAACGCGTCGTCATGACGACGCTGTCATCGTCTTGTAAAAGTACGAATAAATACCGAGTGGCAATAGTGACGATCATCGATTCGGCGCTTGGAGTGCAGGCCAACGCGGTTGGAGGAGACAATTCAGTTTTCATATGCATTTTATTAAATTGCATCATCATCTGCTTTGAAAAGCGGATGATGATGGATTGTTTACATTGTAGATGGAATTCATTGAAACGCACTTTGCTTTCAAACAAACAGCCACACTGGTTTCGGAGTTGTGATCCACACACGCTAGCCCTCGCGCGACTTTCGAGTTCTTTCTACGATCGACTCGACAATGGGTTCTCTGGGACGTGGACATTGCGTGACAGTGGGTTGGTTCTTGTTGGTGGTGTTTTTGGATTGGATGTCAACATCATTCTTCATCGTGAAGCTAAATCTTGTAAGGTTTGATATCCCTCTTGAGGTGTGCTACCCAATGAAGTACATGTAGATGTGCGAGGGATGTAGAGTAAGACCAGTTTGGCTTTGTCGAATGACGATTAACAGTTGGTCGGCTCTTTTTTTATTGGCGGTACGTGTGTGTCGCGGTCCTGCAAAAATCTTACCACTGGAAGTTGGTGTCGTCGGAAGGGACGACACAGCTGCGCACTCTCGCGCTCACGGCCCACTCTTTTCCATTTTGTAAGCTTAAATTCTAAATCAATACCCTACGGACTGTCTGTCGCGTTGCGTGGCAAAATGATTGAAACGAAACCCGATCATGCGAAACGAAAATCAGGGCTCGCTAGTTTTGCTCCACTTTCCGTCTTTAATGCTTCGCATGTCTTATGAGTAGCTTTCTGTGTGGAGTTCGCGTGATCCATCGCGGTGAAATATTTGTCATGGGAGTATATACCATGCTTTGGTTCGTCCTTGTTTTGGTTCGCTGGCCATTACCTATGCGCGACCCTTACGCTTCGTATACCTACGTCGCCGGTTTTTTTTTATCCACGAGTTGCACTACTGGTGCTTCGTGCGCCCTGTAGTCGATAACCTTTCGAAATGCTTTAGCGCAGTTCGCGGCGGCGTGGAACTTGCTTATTTGGGAGTAGTCGCCCCCTCTTCAGGTGCACGGAGTCACTGGCCGCTGCGTTTCTCCGAGGCGAAGGGTCGTGCTTGCCGCGGCCATAGTCAGCGCAGTTCCATTTCACCATTCGGCATGTCCGTGTACACCAATCATGGCAATTGTCGCATCTTGCCTGCCGGGGGCTTGCTGTGAGTGTCAAGGGATGCGTTCGATCGTAAACATGCACGTATTTTCTGTAATCAAATTACGGTGGAACAGCTGTTGCTGGGATTTAACGCTTCCCATGACACTCACGGCCAGCCGCCGGTAGGCTGGCTGCGACACTGGTTTCGAAAGCACGAACAATGCATGAGTCGTTGTCTAGCATGTTCGATGCAGTCGCGACATATGCCTCGACGTTATCGATTGTACGTAAATGAATGCCGAAAAAAAACAGACGGACCGGACGCCGTGAAAACCGGGGAGACGTACTGCTTTGTGTTGTCCTACTAAAGCGTATTTAACACGAGCGGACGCGAGGCCGACCAACTGTTAATCGTCATTCGACAAAGCCAAACTGGTCTTACTCTACATCCCTCGCACATCTACATGTACTTCATTGGGTAGCACACCTCAAGAGGGATATCAAACCTTACAAGATTTAGCTTCACGATGAAGAATGATGTTGACATCCAATCCAAAAACACCACCAACAAGAACCAACCCACTGTCACGCAATGTCCACGTCCCAGAGAACCCATTGTCGAGTCGATCGTAGAAAGAACTCGAAAGTCGCGCGAGGGCTAGCGTGTGTGGATCACAACTCCGAAACCAGTGTGGCTGTTTGTTTGAAAGCAAAGTGCGTTTCAATGAATTCCATCTACAATGTAAACAATCCATCATCATCCGCTTTTCAAAGCAGATGATGATGCAATTTAATAAAATGCATATGAAAACTGAATTGTCTCCTCCAACCGCGTTGGCCTGCACTCCAAGCGCCGAATCGATGATCGTCACTATTGCCACTCGGTATTTATTCGTACTTTTACAAGACGATGACAGCGTCGTCATGACGACGCGTTTGGGCGCACATTCCGGGATGCTAATACTTTAAATCTGGCACATGGGCCCAATACCATTCCGGAATTCAATAAAGTTTTAATTTATCGGCTTCGAAACCCTTGACTCGGCCTCCCCTCAAAGCACAAACTTCAGTGTTTATTACCTCCATAGATTCATGAAGACACACGGGTACCAAGGCCGCATGGCCCGCTCACACATTCGCACCACTTCCACCCAATTCCAATACTGGTATACCGAAGCCATCATGTCACGCGGGGCCGCACACCCCACCCTCCGCTGCCTACTTCGAGCATAGGACGACGCCGGCATCATGTAGTTACACAATATCCGGCGCCCGCCGGCGGCGCAGCGGCGGCGGCCCCGGAGAGGGGTGCGCTCGCAGGCTCGTCGGCACCTACCTCTACCTCCACGCGGTGGGCGCTGGTAACCCCATAGCCGTGCCAGGCCTGGCACGGTAGGGGGCTAAACGAGGTACCGGCAGCTGCGATCCGCGGGATCAGCAGCAGTCGGGAAGCCCTGTACGGAGGGTTTTGGAAAAACATAATATCCGTACACCAACACAGGGATCTCCCGCTCGGCCTGTCCGATATGTCTTTCCGCGACTAAATACTCGCAGATACTCTTCCGACGATGGGGCGGGGGCGGCGTTTGCGAAATATTTTTTGGCGAAGAGGGGTACGGACGGATCAGCGGAGGGACGAAGGTGTTGGAGCTGGCGGCGGACAGCTGGGAAGCAGCGCTAGGGACGGCGCTCGCTAGCAGTCGCCAGCCCTGCGAGCGCCTCAGATCTCCCCTGGGGGCGAGGCCTGAGGCTACGCAGGACGGTGGTTGGTCGCAGCCGGAGGAGCGGCACGGTCTGGCGGCGGCGGTCCTTAGGATCACCCGCCGCCGGAAAAGCCCGGTACGGGGGGTTTTTGGAAAAATTCCCGTACCCACCATCTTTTGAGGACCGGCGACTCGATCCCTGTGTTCTTCCTACCCCTTCCCTAGTCGGTACCCAGTTATCGATAGGCTGCCTCAGGCAGTGTGCCTAGGGTTATCGTAACGGCACATTGCTCGTAAAGGCGGCCCCCTAACAACGTAAACCACTGGGGGAGGGCACGGACGGCCACAGCGCGATCAGATAGGTGTTGGAGACAGACGGGAAAAGGACAGGGGACATGAGAAAATCTGGCTCGGGGGCAGGAGAGCCAGCCGGACACCGTCTGCAGCCTAGTTCTTTTCTCTTCTCAGCCCCCGAAGGAGGAGAGAAGACTCGGCTAGGTGGCGAGCTGCGTCGTGAGGAGCGGCTAATACCTCGGGCGGGGTTGAGCACGGATCGAGGCGGGACCGACGACGACCTTTGCGAGGGGGTTTTTTACCTGCCTTTCCCCCCAAGCTCCGGCACGACCGGAGTCGCATAGGAGCCGAGGTCAGGCAAGTTCGCCTCGACCAGCTCAAGCTGGACAGCTCTGCTGCTCAGCGACCCCGCAGCGGCTGGAGCAGGCCGCGTATCGTGGAGACTAGCGACATTTTATATTTCATACATGTATGCAGACAGTACTTGTTTATGAGTATGTTTTAGACGGTATCGTTACTGCCATTGGAGAGGTTGGGATTAGTGGTTCACGGTCTACCTCAGTCTACTAAGTCATGTATGGCATAGCATAAGGGGGGGGCCAGAGACAGCAGCCGGTTTATACTGGTTTTGTTGTAAACAATTTCAATTTCAATTTCAATACACAATATCCCCTCCCTCGCCCTCACCAATCTCATCGCCACCACTAGCCGTAACCACCTCATCCGACACGATGAAAGTCTCCTCAATTGACTCCGAAAGAAAGCAACCAACGACATCACCGACCCTCACATACAAACAATGAAGCACAATTCAGCGACTTGACCCTCTGCCGTTTTCAGAAGTGTCTTCTCTCCCGAAACACGCCCACCATTTTGCCACATCTCCTCTCTCGCGCTATATCCTCCTCCACCATCCTCAAGTCCTGCAAAATCTTCCCTCGAAGGGGGCCGAGAAACCCTCGCTATCCCTCTCCGTCTCCTCGCTGCCGTCCTTGCCGAACCCCTCAACACTATTCACATCCGACTCCCCATCTACTCGCCATCTGCCTCCAACCAAAGTCTAGCTTCCACTATGGTGCACCCATCTTGGATTCACCTCCTCTTTTCCCACCTCGACTGCAACACCCATAACCCAACGTCGGGCATAAAATTACCCGACCCAGCACCGCCTCTCGTCATACCCCACATGCGCACATCGATACGGAATACCTCTCCCCTCGGAATCGACCTAGCCACCCTGCGATGTCACCCACATCAGCTCCAAACATAAAGACATGGAACATAGATAAACACAATACATGGTCGAATGGGCTCCAAAACGCCTCACGAAATGGGACGACATCCGGGAACAACTTGACGACGGCTTCAACCTTCCCTCCTCTACTCCCACCTCGGCATGTCAACCCACCCCCTCTCCCATCCTATGCACACAATGCTAATAATATACACAACCCGTCCAAGTCCTCCCATGCGGCACGTGCCCGTAATTTCCGTTCACTTCCACTGCCATTCCACCCTAGGTCAAGACTCCTAACGTTGCAAGTGGTTCGCTTAGGGACAAAGAGTATGACCTCTCACGCCTCCATGAGGTCTTATGTGCTCGATGCCTCCAATTCCATCAAGCCACAAGTACGACCCCCTGCGCCCTCCTTGCGGCCCATCTGCACTCAATTCCTTCAACAATGGATCCATCCCCGCCACCTCCTCCATATTATCACAACCCGGCCCTCCTTTATGGTTCTCCCCCGTCGTCAGCATTAATCACGACCCCATTAGCCCCGGCTTCGATATGCTCCCCACCAGCAAATTCACCATCCACACATACACCCACCTCTCGACACAATTAATCTATGCTACCCCGCCGGACATGCGGTCGCTCCCACAGGCCCTTGCGTAAGGCACCTCTTCCAACTCTTCCGCCGTGACTTCACATGCTGCGCAATTGAAGAGGAAGTCTACCGCCTAGTTTCCGGCCTCGGCTCCCTCTCAGAAATGCACTCACGCACAACATAATCAACCGCACGGACCCGATGGGCTACTAGGGAGGACCTCATAACTGCAATTCTCATTGTTTTCCACATACAAACCGAATCTCCCCCGACCCTCACAACAGATCACTTAACTCCCAAACCTACCGCTCATTGTACCTCGAAGATGTTGCCTTCTCCTCCAGCGGCAGGAATATATGCACACACGGTACAATACCCTTTTCATAATCCCGAAATACGAGCACAAATGCACGCGCTGCGGAATGAAACCACCAAGAGTGCCCGCATCACCTCGCACCACACCCCCAGCGCCACACTCCCCATCCTTGCTCGACGGGGACACGCACCGCACCGACGCACCAAATACACAATCTCCCAATACATTCACCACCTATACACCCTCCCCAACGAGGCAACCACTTTCTTCCCCCCCCCCCCCGACGAACACAGCGGCATCCCCACCACCACGCACGCTATTTTGAATTCGTTGGAAAGTTTGCATCCACCTGCTCGTCAACCCCCTCGCTATGAACACCCTCCCTCACACTCATCCTTCACGGCCCTTCACAATGCCCTTGAATCCATGCACGGCACACGTCTCCCTTTATCAACACTGACCACCCCACCCCTACCCCAATTTGCCTCGTAATATACCCCGCACTAAGCAAGCATGTACTACCTCCCTCCCAGCCTCACACACCCTCTCACATATATCCCCTCCCGGAACGCAGGTCGCTGACCTGTGCCCTTACATGTGGTGCTCTTGCTCGGAATAGCAATATTTTTTCTACACGCATGTTTCAAAGAAGACACGCTCCTGTCCGCTTGGAGTAGCAACTATCCACCCGGCTACGGACACTCGAGTAAAAAGTTCGGTACAATCCACCCCATCCCCACACCATCAACCGCGCCGTTGTAGCGGGTGTCGAAATAGATCTGCAACTCGTTCACGATTACATTCTCACTGATGGCCCTTGTTCACTACGCCTCGGTCAAAGATACATGCGCTACGTCACTGCATTTTGACACCACATCCATTGGGAGACGCTCGAACCAACCGTCGACATTCTCAAAACCCGCGCGGGCATCCATCCACATTCAATTAAAATCAAAGCACATATTCGCTCAACGGGTAACGACCTCGCGGTCGCGCTAGTTAACCATACCGTTGACGGAAACCCACCGCCGGACACATTATACATCACGGGTGCCGAGATGACTATTATAGGCAACATGACATGACCCTACACGCTAAACCCTCAATCCTAGGGAGATCCCACCCCATATACCGGCATACTAATCTTAAAGTCGACGCCCGCAAATACAACCTCCACCACAACCACATGTGCTACATCGTATCCCAAGCTAAATGGTTGCGCAAATCTGTTCTTGCTTGTTGTTGTTGTTGTCATTGCATAAGAGAGTGCTGATGAAGACAAGTAGAAGATGTATGACTGTTTGGTGACTTATCAATAGAATGTAATTAAACAAAGAAATGGCAAACTTTGTATGCCACCTCCCTCCACTACAATTGGCTTATATAGGTCTAGCTTGACTAGCTCTCGCTTGCTCTCGCGTGGTCCTCGTAACGATCTGAACAAACTAGCGACGCACCTTGTCAATCCCGGGAAATCGGACAAGCGCGTCGTATAGCAAGTTAGATTAGCTGTGCGTATTGTACGTACCGGGAGGTACGGCAATGGCGACGATCTAAATTGCAATGGCGACGTAACCGCAGTACGTCCTTCCGATGGAAAAGTACGGATCAAATTAGTAATGAGTATACACGTACAAGTCATGTAATGTACTATTATAGAACAATACATGTCACACTTTTATCCTACCCCTCTTGACATATCAATGAGGCTGGGCGAGAGGCCAATCCCCACGGTAATCTTGGCTCCTTTACTAAAGCAATCACTGAGACTCATGAATGCGATCTTGATGGGCGTACATGAAGTCGATCTACGCACGAGCCTAGGCAAATGCGTGCCATTGGGGCGTATCCAGAAATTCATGTAACGCCTTCGTACGATGTACCTCGCTCAACCGGTGGCAGAAAGGTGGAATATTATCATCTTAGAAGCAGTGCGTCATGAACAACAAATATTTCCCACGTCGATCAATTAATGACTTGATGCACACAATAGAGATGTGAGAGACGTCGAAAGCTTTATCGTCGTCTCTTGGTGTCGTAACCGGGACAACATGGGAAAGAGAAGCAGTAGAGCATATTCTTGAATTGTTGATATGAAACACCGGGTGTACATAAAGTGTCGCTGGAACCCGTAATTAGTACATGTGTTTCGCAACATGTTCCTCTACAATAAAACGCCCGAGCTGTCGATCATGTAGCTTGCGGTTAGGTTGTCCTCGCAAGAAACGGTTCTTTATAACTATTGTCGCCTTGTCTCCTCCAAAGAAGTGTTGGCTGTCGACGGTTATGTACGAGCTTGCATGACATCCTTGTCAGTTGTAGCACCGACCGTACAAGAGCGTGTACTTCATGTAACACTCGTAACCGCTCCGCAGCGTCTTGCGAAAGTGATTGAAGGTCGCATGCTGAGCAGCACGTTTAGGGGCATTTCAAGAGAAAACCCAAAGATAGCCTAGAAGGGAGTGTGCTCAATTCCGGGCACACGAGTGGCGTTGTACGCAACTGCCACTTGAGATAACAAGGCCGTCCAGTCCGATCCATCGCAGAAGCATGAACAACGCAATACCTACATAAACGTTATGTAGACGCGCTCCGTTAGGCCGTCCGTCTCCGGGTGTCGACTGGAAGACATGTTGAGCCGCGTTCCGAGACGTCTCCAAAGATTATGCTAGAAGTCGCTGACGAATTTTGTGTCGCGATCACAGACGAGCACTCGCGGCAATCCGTGTATTATGTAGACTCGTGTAAAGCAAACTCGGAATGTCTTCAGCTTTTACGCTCTCTATGCATAGCAGAGAATGGGCTATTCGAGTCAAATGATCGACCACAATCAGCACATAGTCAAAACCATTGCTCACTGACAAGTGTGTCAAGTAGTCAAGCCCAACGGTGTGCCACGGTCGGGGTGAAACAAGCAAAGGGTAAAGAGTCGCATTCATCTTTGGTTGAATCGAGGCCTCGTCGACACACGACGCAGTGATCACAAAAATCTTTCACACCTTGGCGAATTCGTTTTCACTAGAATCTGTCGAGCGCTCTACCAAGAGTGCCAACGACTAATATGTGACCGACTGACTAGCAAACTCTCGTACAGCTCGTAGATCAATCTCAGTCGGCGCTCATAGTTCCGCGAGACACTTAAGCGATCGAGGCGCCAAAATTACCCGTCTCTGGCTTCAATCCGACTGTCTTTTGTCCACGCACCCTCACCCCCATGAAACGAGTCTTGGGTGTACCCCTCGTGAACAGGATCATCGAACTCGAGGCTCAACCGCAACGAGTGAACTGTTTGTAAATTCAAATGCGCGTCGTCAAACAGCGGCTGGGAGTTCCGTCGTCAATTTGCTTCTATCGGAACCTCGCTATCCCAAAATAATGGAACTGCGGCCTAAGGGACGAAGTTTGGTCTCAGACTTAACGGATGTGCTTCGCTCATGGCTCCCTTGCGGTAAGCAAGGCTCTGCGTGCCCACAAACGGCTGCAAGTTCCACAGTTAACGACCTTGCCCTTTGATGTGTGTGGTGGTCGTCAGCAAGTCAAAGCCCCTAAATCGCTACTTCGACGCATGCATGCGGGTGAGTATGATGAAGTGGAGTTGGGGCACGTAGGCGCATGTGATTAGGTAAGGAATTCTAGAGTGCGGGGTGAGGGATAGGCATGTGATATGTGGGATGGGGTGTGGGGTGGAAGAATGTTAGTGGCGGAGTGGAACTCTTAACATCCCTCCGTAGGGCTGCTAATGAACACATATGTACGCTGGACTCCGGGGGAGTCTTGGCTCTCCACACATAGGTGCTCGCAGCGTATGCACGATGCGCGGAATTCATATACACAATATGTTCCAATCGGGTACCGACTTTTGGGGCGGTACTTGGATAAGGCGTACAACCCCGTTCCGGGAGGTGTGGGTTCTAACCCCCCTCATTCCATTTCTAACAGGAACGACTGCCTTTTAGTTGCGACGAGCACCGGCGTGTGTGTGGTGGGGAGGGGGTTGTTAGGACGAGTGCTTTTGATAAGGCATTGGGGCTGTGCGATGCGCCGGCGTGATTTGTGTGTTGTGTGGTTGGTTTCGATGAAGAGGAGAACATTTGCTTAGGGAGTAGTTGCGATGTAACGTACGTCCATGATGTAAGTGTAGCCCGAGGGTCTTAAGCTTGATGAGATGGAGCTATAAGTTGAGGGATGGGGTTAGACTGGATGGGTGTTGGCGTGGGGTCGAGGGGGTGAGGGGGTGGTGGGCTTGTTGTGTGTTAAGCATGTATGAGTGTTGGGGGGGTCGTCGGGCGGGGTGGGGGTGTGTGGGATGCAGGAGGGGGTTGAGATGTTGGGAGAAGCCATGGACGGAGGAGGTTGGGGTACATGGAGGAGGGCGGTTCGGCCGAGGAGAATGGAGAAGGAGCGGAAGGCATTGTGCCAAAAGAGGGAATGGAGTGGATAAACCGCAAAGCGGGGGGCGAAGGGAGGGGCGTATGGTTGGTTGGGACGGGATGTAATGATTAAGTAGGTATGCATGGGGCCGTGTGTGCCGCACAACTACGCGTATGAGGAGCTTGTTTGGCGGGGAAGGCGAAGGTTAGGATTGACTAGAGAAAGCATTATGAGGGAGACGTTCGACGGGATAAATATGGCGACAGATCAAGCGAAGAGGTCGAGATGATGGCTATGATGGAATGAGTCGGTCCAAGTGCTCGAGGAGTGACTTGTATGAAGAGGGGCGACCCTCCCAGCTTACGTTTCCCTTCCCTTCGGGACATGGGAAGAAAAACATAGTTGCAACATGTATCATGCTGTCTCTTTTACCCCCGCGCCATTTTTCTCATGTCCCCGGTCGGTTACTAGCTGCTTCCGCAAGCACCGCAAGGTCCGCATATACCACCCGCACCTTGTGATTTGCGTTACCAAGGGCCGCCTCTACGGGCGCTGAATTGTCGCGATAACCATGAGCACAACGCGTAAGACAGTCTATCGGTGGTGGAAACCGAATAGGGTTAATTTTGGGAGGCACATGGGGATTGTTAAGTAAACCACAAAGGTGTTGGGTACTCGCGCTTAATCCAAACCCTCCGAGATGGGTTTTGCGAAGGCGGCCGATCACGAGGATCGCCGCCGCCAAACCTTGCCGCTCTTCTAGTCGCGGCTGTCCTCTTCGCTCCCGATTTCGAGCCCCTCCCCCCTTTGTCGGCCCGGACTCATGAACGTTGGTCGACGTCGAGCGAGCGCCATGCCATGGCGTTGCTTCCCGGTTGTCCGCCGCCTGTTCCAACACCCGCGCCCCACCGCCGATCCGTCCGCACCCTCGCTAAAAAATATTCACAGTTACCCCTCGCCTCCGTATCGGGAGAAGATCCGCGAATATGCAGTCGCGAAAAGAACATCGGACTAGCTGAGCGGGATATCTTGGTGTTGGAAGCGTGCATAAAATGTCTTGGAAGCCCTCCGTACATGGCTCCCCGACTGCTACCGATTGCGCTGATCACAAATGCCGGATTCACCCCGCTTAGCCCCCAACCGTGCCAAGCCTCGCACGGCTATAGGGTTACAAACGCCCACCACGAGGAGGTAAGGGTTAGTGCCGACTTGCACTCATCTCTAGGACTGCCACCGGTGGGCTCCGCAAATAGCGACTATTGTTGTATTCTATATAATTGCAAAGAAGGTAGTGAAATCCACATGCAAAGGGAGGAAAAGGGGCAAAGGAGCATGCAAAAGAGTGGGCAAGGGAGCCGGCGGAGCGGTAATTTATTACAAGGCAATATACGGGTATCTCGAATATATATTTTTCGTTTCCATTTGCTTGATGACTTTCAATGCTTTCTCTTTTAAGAAATACAAAATACCTTCAAAATGTTATATGTTAACATTCATCCATACAACAAAAGGCAGCATTGTATCCTTCCTCTGTGACACCCCCCCCCTCTTTCTTCCATCGGGGGCGCCTTGGGTGCCCCCGCGCGCATGCTCCCCTATTCGCCATCGCCCCCCGCTTGGATTTCGGGGGCGACGGGATGGCTATATGCGTCTCGCCGTCTCTTAAGTAGCTTCCCCACTCTTTGATATGCCCGACCAACGGGCCGATTTCCAACTCATCTCGCATGCAACATGTGTCGTCCCACCTCGCCGTCCTCCCCCCTCTCCCTCCTTTTGCTCGGTTGTATGCATCTGGCGTCCTTCGCCATGCTTTTGCCGCACATGTGCCCGAGATATTGTGCACGTGCCAGCTTTTCGACGTCCACTAGCTTTTCTTGCCCGTTTCTTTGTCCTAACCAACTTTGGTACCTCCCGTCCCCCTGCCGGCCGACATCTCATCACCCCTGCCTCTAACTTGTCCCCGGCCCGTAGCTCTTGGCCTTATGTTGTGCGTGCACCGTTGGTGCGCTGCCTATACACGTCATGTTCGACGCCCCATTCTTTGGGGGCCTAGGTGTGGGAGTGGTGGTAGGGCTCGGCAGCCAATTGCTATAGCTGCTCGAGTGGGCCTAGTTACCGAAACTCACCCTCCGGCTCTCTATGTCGGTACACGGAGACGAGTTTATGCTACGGGCGACAGCCGGCAACGGGTGTGCTTGGCGGGAAGGGGATGAGGGGCAAGCGCCAGCTATGGGCGGGGGAGCGACCACTGATCTTGACAACGCCTTCTCCAGTGCGCGTGTTGCGAGGGGTGTGAATGCTGCACATGCGTGTGCCCCCGGTGTGCAAGTGCGTACAACTGTGTAAGAGCCAAGTGTGAGTGCGACTGGCGTGATATCCCCGACCCGGGGGAGATGTTACACATTTCCCCTTGCGGCATGCGGTTTGGTTGCAGTAATTACCTCTCTTACTTTACCATGTACACTAATGTGGACGACACTTGCGCTTGCCCCTCTACTCTTGCCCCCTTACGCTATGCCCGCCACATGGTGGCTTCCTTTCCGGCTTTTTTTGTAAGTTGCGGGCACTCGCTTGTTGTCTTTCACCCGTGCATGTCCTCAATCGGCTCCTTGCCCCCGTTGCGCGGCTGCCTGTGCTTCCCCTCTCGCTTAGGCCGCTCCGGCGCGTCTTGATTACCCCCGTATTGTGCCCCCAATACTGGTCCACACCGGTCGTTTATAACCCCCGTTGTATCCCGTGGCCTCCCCCAACAGCCCCGTCACCCTCTCCCATGTTCCATGGCTGTGATCACCCGTCCTCTCCCTCCCGGTTTCCTCCTCCCCCCCGCCCTTCCTCTAACCGCCTCCCCTTCTCACCATGTTCCTCCCCCACGCCTCCCTCCCCCTAACCTCTCAATGGCTTTACCCCCAATCCACTCCACCTGATAACTCTTCACTCCCTCCGCCCCACTTGTTGGTCCTACACCTCATGGCTCTCTACCGCCCACAAGACAAACCAAAACTGTGGGGACCCTACATTGCCCTAGCCTTAACCTCCCCCCCCCCTGACATCTCCACGGCCCACATATATGGAAGCTTACATGCGACACCTACCGCCACCTCTTCGCCCGTCGGAACAACACCACGCTCGAAGAGTAATGCGCCACGGGCAGTCACGCTGCCTACGCCGCTTTCACTAACACGGCGAGCATATTAGCTCTAGAAAACGTTCAAAATCACCCTAAGAAATCATCGGAATTCCAAGCCGCGGTCAACACCATGTGGCAATGCGTCAAGGCAACCACACTCACAGCGTGCTCGAGGAGGTCGCCCATGTGCGGGTATCCCACATATGACACACCAAGGGCATATGGGAGGCGCCGGATTCGGACCGTGCTTTTGCGGAACTCGCCTACGAGCGTTTTCTCAAACTGCAAAATGACGTTGCCTCCTCTGAGTACGAAAGCCGACACCGAGCCTTCATCGACAAGACGATCGAGTGCTCCCTAGTCCCTACTCGCCAGCGCCAAGGCAGATGATGAAGCTATCTTCGCACGCAAGACACCAAACCGGTCTTTCCCCGACCGTAGTAACCCCGACAGTCCTAACCCGACTCAAAGACCCCAACCCAGGCCCAAGCAACCAGCTAGAGACACTACCGACACTAAAGACCCGAAGCCCAAGATCTCCGACAAGAAGGCATGAACAGTGGAAAAAGATTCTTCATCTGCCATTTTTACCGGACACATCGCACCTCGTTCGAAAGCTCTCGGCGAATGCTATTCAAATCCGGTGAGTTTGCGCGCAGCGCTTAAGATTTTTTCAGCCGTCGCGCGAGCGACTGATATTCGGCGTAGTGTACGGTTACGGCCGTACTGCGCGCGCAACGCTGGATATATAGATGACATATGTCGCATGCTAGCTCTAAGGCTTTTGTGTTGGGCTGCATATATACCACATGTATAACACAAGCATGCTTCTTCTGTTGCATGCATGCAATTGTGTTTTAACTATTGTTGTATCTACATATGTGAATGTTGGATTGGCTTGCATGTAAAATGATAGGACAAGTGAAGGGCGGGCATGAATGTTAGATAATACGGCACATACAACTATAATTGTCACCATTCTACTCCATTGATATATTCGGCCACATATAATGATATAAGTGATGGAAGGCTTCTGACAACTGCCTACTCTATTGGATCCGGCAACAATTTACATGTCTTGTCCCACAACTACCGTGTAAATGTTACTCTCAGCAATGCTGATAAGATACGTGCCATTGCCGCTAGCTTGGCACTCACCAATCCGCTCAAGTAGAGCAATTCCGAGCGTCGCCACATTATTACTAGGCACTTGCAAAGCAATTTCATTTGGGCGCTACTTGGCTGCGAGCTTGGAGAGGTGGGGCTTCCTCAGTTTGCTGCGCACGGACGCTGTGACCCGTTTGATGCGCTTCTTCATTGGCAAAATTTCCAGTTGAGGTTACTATGCCCACTCCAAGCCAGTGGCACGGTTCCCCGTCGCGTGTTGCCATGGAACCGCCTCACGTCCTCTGCGCTCTCATGTGCCAAGGCCAGTGACCCAACTTGTCCGATGCGCTCCTCATCGAGCTCTGTGGTGTTAACGAGATGGCGCTTCAAGCTTTCCTTGTCCCGCTTGTTGCGGCCGCTGAGAGCATCCATTTGCGCAAGAATCTAGCGCACCTCAACAATTGTATGCTGCTCCAGTATGGCGGAGATGCGCGTACGCCGGGCCTTCAATGCCCCCCGTACAACGGAAGGAACACTTGC
>JAPMLY010000961.1:0-35000 GCA_026401115.1 Tetraselmis chui
GCAGCGGCGGCGGCCCGGAGGGGGGTGCGCTCGTGGGACCGTCGGCACCTACCTCTACCTCCATGCGGTGGGTGTTGGTAAACCTCATGCCGTGACATGCTTGGCATGGTAGGGGGCTACCCGAGGTACCGGTAGCTGTGATCCACGGGATCAATCGATGTCGGGAAGCCGTGTACGGAGGGTTTTGGAAAATCATAATATCCGTACACAAGCACAAGGATCTCCCGCTCGGGCCGTCCGATATGTTTTTCGCTACTTAGAACTCCTAAGATACTGTCCTATTTGGGGGGTGGGGCCTCTATATATGAAACTTTTTTGGCGAGGGGGGTACGGACTTATCTGCGGCGGGTTAAGGGTGTTGGAGTTGGCGGCGGAAAGCCGGGAAGCAACACTAGGGAAGGGCGCTCGCTACACGTCGACCGACATGTTGACGTCGAGCTGACCCAAGGTGGGGCAACACAACACCAACAACTAAGAGGCTTGTCTCGACGGGAGGAGCGGCGAGGTCTAGCGGCGGGGTGTTCCTAAGGATCAGCTACCGCCGGAAAACCTGGTACGGAGGGTTTGGATAATTTCCGCACCCCCGCGGCCTCTTTGGATCCGACCATTGCGACCGTGCATTACTCCACCGCTACCCACTATCGCTAGGCACACCTAATATTAAAGAGAGCGAGCCCCGAAAAAGCGCGGAGGCTCGCACTCAAAACTAGGGTGCTTATCGACTAGGGGGAAAGTCGCGACGGGAGGAGCGGCTACGAGCTTGGGGCGGGGCTTACGGAATGCGACGGCAGGATCGACGAGCGACCGCGTGAGGAGGGGTTTTCGCTAGCCGGCACCCGCCGGCGGCGCAGCGGCGGCGGCCCCGGAGAGGGGTGCGCTCGCAGGCCCGTCGGCACCTACCTCTACCTCCGCGCGGTGGGCGCTAGTAACCCTCATGCCGTACCATGCTTGGCACGGTAGGATGCTAACCAAGGTATCGGCAACTGCGATCCGTGGGATCATCAGCGGTCGGGAAGCCATGTACGGAGGGTTTTGGAAAATCATAATATCCGTACACTAGCACAGGGATCTCCCGCTCGGCCAGTCCGATATGCTTTTTCGTGACTAAATACTCGCAGACACTCTCCCGACAAAGGGGCGGGGGCGGTCTTTGCGAAATGTTTTTTGGCGAAGAAGGGTACGGACGAATCAGCGGTGGGGCGAGGGTGTTGAAGGTGGCGGCGGGCATATGGGAAGCAACGCTAGGGCACGGCGCTCGCTAGCAGTCGCCAGCCATGTGAGTTTTACGTCTCCCCTAGGGGCGAAGCTCGAAGCCACACAAGATGGAGGAGGGTCGCAGGCGGAGGAGCGGCACGGTTTGGCGGCGGAGGTCCTCAGAATCACCCGCCGCCGGAAAAGCCCGGTACGGGGGGTTTTCGAATAATATCCCCGTACCCACTATCTTATGAGGAACGGCGACTCGATCATGTGTTCTACCAACCCCTCCCCAAGTCGGTACCCGGTTATCGACAGGCTGCCTAAGGCAGTGTTTCTAGGGCTATCATAAAGGCACATCGCTCGTAAAAGCGGCCCCCTAACAACGTAAACCACCGGGGGAGGGTACGGACGGCCACATCGCGATCAATTAGGTGATGGAAACAGACGGCGAAAGGACTCGGGACATAAGAAAATATAGAACCGGGGCATGAGAGCCACCCGGACACCGTCTACGGCCTAGTTATTTTCTCTTCCTATCCCCCGAAGGAGGAGAGAAGACTAAGCTAGGTGGCGAGCTGCCACGGGAGGAGCAACTAATATCTCGGACGGGGATGTGCATGGGTCGAATAGGGACCGTTGACAACATGAGCGAGGGGGTTTTTCGCCTGCCTTTCCCGCCTAGCTCCGGCACGACCGGAGTCGCACATGAGCACATATGAGGCATGTCCGACTCGACCAGCACAAGCTGACCAGTCTAGGTGATCAACGTCCCCGCCGCGGCTGGAGCATGCCGCGTATCGTGGAGAAAAGCGACACTTTTTATTTCGTATTGAATGCAAAAAGAAGAACATATAGAATCAGAAAATAATAAATACATGTTTACGTGTATGTTTTAGACGATATCGCTACTCCCAATGGAGAGTTCGGGATTAATGGTTCACGGTCTAGCCCCTGTCAAATTAGTCCTAGAATGGCAAAGCATGGAGGGCCTAGAGAAAGCAGCCGGTTAATTGTGGTATTGCTCTAAAAATTTCAAAAAATAAATTTTCGCTAGCCTTTCCGCTCCTTTCTCAGGCAAGACCGAAGTCACGCGGGAGTTATATTAGGCTGGCCCATCGCCCCTCTCGAACGCCGATCGGCCTAGGCCAGTCGGCACCCCGGTTCGGTGGGAGCGGGCCGTGCATCGCGAAGGTCGAGCAGCAGCTTCATTTTGCATTTGTTGACAAATGGATTTCTTGTAGATATGATTTGATTACAAAATTATTTCTGTTGTTACTCTTCAGGCGGGGGGACTGTGGCAATTACTGCGTTTGCTTACAGTATTTACTTTTTAACCTCGGAGGAGCGTCGGCACACATTGCAGATAGGTGTGTCGATAGGTGTATATTGTCGGCCCAATCCTTGCTCTTAAGTGACCTAAATGGTTTAGCCAGTGATGGCCATTAGATAGCAACCTGTCCATATTGATGGCATTGTTGTGAATCATTTTCATTTTCAGGAGAGGGAAGAAGGGAGGAGGTTGGAGGGAAGGGGAGGGGGGGAAAGAGGGAGAAGCTGAGGGGGGGGGGGGGAGACAGAGAGAGAGAGAGAGAGAGAGAGAGAGAGAGAGAGAGAGAGAGAGAGAGAGAGAGAGAGAGAGAGAGAGAGAGAGAGAGAGAGACTGAGACTGAGACGAGAGACGAGAGGCAAAAAAGGAGGGAGAGGGAAACGGAGAATATATATAATGATGACAATAAGTAAGCAAGTAAATTATGAATAATGTTTTGTTTTTGGTATTGGTACATAAGTACGTAAACAATACATGTAAGTATGTAAGTATAATACATAGTCGGAAATGTTGGCGATACCATATAGATAGGAAATTAAAATCGTGGTCATTTTATTATTATATCAAAGCGCCTCCCTTCCCCCCTCATCGGGGGCGCCCAAGCAGGTCGCCCCCACATGCTCCCTCCTCTCCCCCCCTCCTCCTTGTTCGTAGCGGGGAGGCATGGGAGGGGGTGGCTCTTTGTGTTCTCGATCTACGCTGCTCCCCGGGCCTTGTTATGGCCGGCCAACGGCCGTTGACTGGCCTTCACGTCTTGTTCCCTGGCCGTCCCGACTGGCTTCTCCCTCTCCTCTTCCCCCTTTCGCCCGGTCCTCCGCGTTTGGACCTCCCCGTCGTGACTCTATTGCTCGTCGTGCCCGTGAGACGGTCCGTGCGTCGATTGTTACGTGCCCCATGTATCCCATGTCCGTACTTCCACATCGGGCCGCCGCGACACTTATCGTCATCATGCGCGACGCCCTCTTCGCCCCGCTTTGTTTTTACCCCCCTTGTGGCTCTTGGACATCTATCGTACGCGCCACTTGTGCCGCCCGTCGTCGCCTTGCGAGTCGGCCCGGGTGTGGGGGGGCATGTGCTGCTCTGTGGCGGGATGCTAGTATTGGTGCTGGTGGGCGGCGAGCTGCACCTACAACTGTTGGTTCGCGGGAGGTTTGCCGGTGATGGCCGGCGCACGGTTGCTGCTCATGCTGCAGCACCAAGCGGACATAGGGCTGATGCTGCTGATGATGGTGCTACCGCTGATGTTTCTGGTGGTGCTAATGATGATGCGCATGTTGGCTAGCGGTTGGTGCTACGGTTGGCTAGCGGTTGGTGATGCTGTTGGTACTTGGCGAGCACATGGCCGCAACTAGGGGTGTTCGTGTTGTTGGCGCTGCTATAGGGGGTGTTGTTGTTGCTCTTGCATGTGTTGGTACTAGTTGGCGGTCGGATGCTGCTACTTTAACCGGTGGACAACGGGTTGTTGCTGGTGGGTCCACTCGTGTTGTCGCTAGTGGTATTGGTGGTGTTGTGGCAGTTGCCGGTGTTGTTATGCATTCGGATGTTACTGCTATTCATGGTGGGCGGGGGCTGCAACTAGTAGTGTTGTTGTTGCTGCCGGAGGTGGTGGTGCCGATGCTGGTGGTAGTGGGGGTGCTACATGTGGGGCTTTTGCAGTTGCTAGTGCTGGTTTTTGGTCGGCTGTTGCTGCACTTACTAGTGGGCATAGAGATGTTGATCGTAGGGGGGCTGGTGGCGTTATTGTTCGTGCTATAGTAGCCACCGGTGCTAGTTCACGGCCAGTTGTTGCACCTGCTGCTAGTGGGCAAAGGGTTGCACCTAGTGGTACTTCTGGTGGTGTTGTTGCTACAAGTGGAGCTAATGTTGCTGCATGGCATCATGCTATTCCTGTTGTTACTGGTGCTGTGGGCTTCGAGTTGCTACTGTTGGTGCAACTCCTGCTTGTATTGTTACTTGTACTACTATTGCATGTGTTGATGCTGGTTGGCGGCCGGTTGCTGGTGTTCGTAGGCAAAGGGCTGCAACTGGTGGTGTTGTTATTGGTATTGATGTTATTAGTGCTAGTGGGCAAAGGGCTGCACTTGGTTGTCACTGCAAATCTGAGAGCCAAAAGCGTTACATTGTACGGGTTCAGATTTTAGCCCGCGGCCCAAAACAGCAACTGCCCACTGTGCAAATTTCAATTCTGAACTGAAACTCTGTCTTTTGCCACCAACCCACCCCGACGTCAACAACGCGTGTCGCGCACGTAGCCGTCTTTTCGCCTCACCACTTCGCAAACTCACAGAAGACAAACTAAAGGACGGTATTGGGGTGGTTCGAGGCTAGTCCTTTGCACGAGCTCTCGTATCGGGCTGTTTTCAGTGGATGGATCTTCTGATGCGGCATCCCCCGCCATCCCCAATCCACCGAGCTATGTCTACTGAGGTAAGGTCATGACATATTAAATTTGTGTAGTTTGGGGAAAATGCGGTAGCCTTGGGCCTTAGCAGCAATAATAATCTTTAAGTGTTGAATTTGGTGGCTAAGTGACCGAGTTATGACTGATAATCTGCAGGTGGGTTACGCCAAGAACAACATCGACTTCAGCTCCGGAGTGTTTTTTTTTCTCGCCCGACACACCCACGCCGCCTTCCCCACGGCGCCTCCGCTTCTGAAACTTGCCACAAAGCAGCCCATTGGCTCTCACCCATGATTTTAGTCGGTCGGAGCATCAATGGGCTTCTATGGAAGCGTGTGAGTGGTCACCCGTGGGCAATTTCCTGCTTGCGGACGAGCATAGCGAACACCTCGCCGGAGCAATTCGCTGAATGGCAAAAGCCGGTATAGCGTTTCACCCGCTAGCCTATCAGTGACCACGCGACGGCATGAGAATGTTCGATGGTTGGAGAAGGTTAAGCATTCGAAGGTTTGCTGTTTTGTGGAGCCATCGGTGAGCCTATAAAGCGAGGCCGGGCGGATACCGCACATTGCTTGCGTTAAAACTCAGACAGGCTCGGAAACTGCTGCCAGTTCAATGGCTGTGTCACGTAGGTAAGAGCTATAAAGCTCCACAGGTCACACGATAGCATGTGCGTCAAAAACTTGTTGCGAACTCAAGAAATTTCCATTCCACAGGAGTAGGCGCGCTCCCATTAATGAGTCGGAGCCTTTGGTGGCGCTCTGCATGAGTTGGACAGGTGGGTGCTTCATATAGTCGGACACTAGTTGCAAATCGCCACCGTGAATAGCACATTTATTGCTAGAGAGCATGAGCTAGGGATGTATGCAAGTATGTCTTACTAGTTAGGCAATGCCGTGTTGATGTATGGCATTTTCATACGGGGGCATTGATACACATGTTGAGCACTACATGGAGTGTTGTAAGCGATATATATGAAGTGTCACCTCGCAACCGGCTATCAACTGTGCCCAAAGACATGACCGACTAAGCTTCAGAATGTGATCGCCAAATGTAGGGAGCTCATGGGATAAAAAGGGCATGGAACACCATTGTTAATTGGACGGAGTGATGTAAGCGTGGGTTTTGGAAGGAGGCGCACGAGTAGGGGCGTATACGTATGTGGACTAGATTTTGCTAACACTTGCTCCCTAGAGTCAAAAAGAGAGATTATGGACGTGTAATGCAGTGCATGCCATTTTGATCATAGAGTTGTCATGCATGCGTAGAGTAGTCAATGATCGATTGTAACGAAAACATCCACGCTCGTGCTGCTCTCGATGTCCAATGCATACAATCAATCGCACAAAGGACGTGCGCATATGCATTGTTTTCCTGCACACGTGCTGATCGTTTTGTCATAAGTGCTGGATTTTTTCTGGTCATGATTGTGATAACTATAAATTTGCTGTTATTAATCTGTGTTCGTACGTATATCGTTCGGTTGTTGTATGCTTTGGTTTGGCCTTGTTCATTATGGTGTTGATTCGGTTGTAATTGTGGTTGCTGCTTATCTTTATATTGATGCTTTCCTCGCTACAAGTGATTTACAGCTTCTGTCATTCTACTTCTTACTGTTGTATGGCGTTACTTCCGCTTTTTGTTGTATGTATGTAGTTGTTGATCTTTAGTGGTTGACCTCGTGCCGTTGGGTTGCTGCAAGTTGTTGTTATCCATGCTATTACAACTTGCCGCTTTTGTTGATGCTGCTGATATGTAATGTGTCGATGCTATAGCCAGTTTCACATCGTGAGTTGCTGTTGCATGCTGACTTTGTGTGTGGATGAACGATGGTTGGATGAGTAGGTTGCAGGTAGACGAAAACATATTTTGCTTTTTACATTCTCTTATTGGGGTTCGGAAATGTAGCGGCTCATCGAGCCACAACAGTCCCACTCATTGATTCGCGCATGTGATAACGGATGATTTCTATATTATTTCAAGTGACTACCCTAGCTTGCTCGTCCTATGGCTGAGGTCGAGCCGCGTTCTCGCACATCGGACACCTTCATGCATTTCTCAACTAATTGGTAGATGTACACGGAACGGAGCTGTACGCCTTATCCAAGTACCGCCAAAAGTCGGTACCCGATAGGAACATATTGTGCATATGAACCCATCGCATCGCATCGCGAATAAGTTTCGAACACCTATAACGAACACCTGTAGGTGGAGTACCATGACTCCCCCGGAGTCCAGCGTACAGATGTGGTCATTAGTAGCCCTACGGTGGGATATGTTAACACTCCCCCTTAATGGACATCATCCCATGAGCTCCGGCCGGTGCCCTAGTAAGCCCCGCAGTAAACGCGGAGGGCCCATAACCTTTTAATCCATGAACACACGGAATGGCATGAAGGGGGTTAGAACCGCCGCTTCCCGGAACGGAGTTGTACGCCTTATCCAAGTACCGCCAAAAGTCGGTACCCGATAGGAACATATAGTGTATATCGACCCATCGCATCGCATCACGAATAAGCTGCGAACACCTACATCGAACACCTATAGGTGGAAGGCCAGGACTCCCCCGGAGTCCAACGTACACATGTGTCCATTAGTAGCCCTACGGTGGGATATGTTAATATACGCCTCGCCGGTAAAAACCCATGATACCGCTGCTGGTATCACACGAGCACATCCCTCCTTTAGCTCTCAAAATAGCTGTTTAGCTTGAAAAATAATAGCACCTACTCCACCTCCGTGGTTCGGCTGATGGCTGGTCTATATGATTGTTGCTGCCCGGCCGTCACTACTCAGGCAACTCGTTCCCAATACGTCAAGTACCGGAATTTAGCAATGCCGGGACATGCTCGCCCGTGGCCTTAACCCGGCAAGTTCGGCATCAACGCGACGCAGCAAGCTACCCCAACGCGATCCTCCTCGTGCAGCTATGTCTTGGGGGGCCTACTTCTCTGTTTCGGCCTGAAAAGTCTACCCAAAACGTCTGTGAGACGATGGCATGCCTAGCGAAAAAGCCGCGATCGGGTGATATTATTACAAACAGCCGTACATGTACAACTAGACCCCACATGCTGCTGCCCTTCTAGACTTCATATTGATTTGGCACAAGCTTTCATTTGCATCTTTTTTGGGTGAATTGGCGATGTAACGGCTCTGGAATGGTGGTGTAAAGTAGGGTCTCTCAAATGTAACGTTTTTGACTTTCAGATTTGCTGTGGTGCTTTTGGTGGTGGTGCTGCTACAAGTGGAGCTATTGTTGCTGGATTGCGCCTGGCTCCTGTTGTTGTCAATTATGTTGTGGGGCTTTGAGTTGCTGATGTTGGTAATGCTGCTATTGTTGTTGTTGTTGTTGCTCATGGTACTACTGCTACATGTGTTGATGCTGGCTAGCGGCGCCCGCCGGCGGCGGCCCCGGAGGGGGGTGCGCTCGCAGGCCCGTCGGCATCCCCTCACCTCCCCGTGGTGGGCGCTGGAAACCCCGTAGCCGTGCCAAGCATGGCACGGTAGGGGGCTAAGAGGGCCGACAGCTCGATCCGCGGGATCAGCAGCTGTCGGGAAAGCCCTATACAGAGGGCGTTTGAAAAAATAATTTCTGTGCAATACCGGCACCGAGATCTCCCGCTCGGCCCGTCCGATATGGCTTTTCGCGTACAGATACTCCTAAGAACAGACCTACCTCGAGGGGGTGGGACCTGTACTTCAGGAGCGTTTGATTGCGAGGAGGGTACGGCCGGATCTGCGGTGGGGGGTGGGTGTTGGAGGTGGTGGTGGCCAACCGGGAAGTAGCGCCAAGAAAGGGCGCTCGCTAGCCGCCGACCAGCCTTATGCCAGTCGACACTTCTCAGGGGGGGAGGCAAGACATGGCATAGGCCGGTGGCCGGTCGCGGGCGGAGGAGCGGCTGTGTGAGGCGGCGGCGATCCTCATGATCAGCCGCCGCCGGAAAGCCCTGTACGGAGGGCTTTTTGGATAATTAAACTAATGTCCGTACCCGGCGTCGAGCTAGTTGGGGAGCAACACCAGGGTAGGGCGCTCACTAGCGAGCCGCCATGCCGACGAGATACATCTCCCGAGGGGGGGAGAGTAGGCTTGGGCGGCAAGGAGGCATGTCGCCACGGAGGGAGCGACAAGATCTGGCGACGACGACCCTCCGGGTCGGCGCCGCCGGAAAACCCCGTACGGAGGGTTTTGACTAATTTCCGTGCACCCGCGGCCCGACGGATCCGGCTACGGCGACCTCACCCCTCCCCCCTCCTCGATACCCACTACCGGATAGACGAGACCCTTGCGGGGGGGCCCGGGTGAGCGCGGAAGCCCCAACCTCAACAAAGTCTACTAGGTGGACGAGCGATCAGAGGGGGGAGGGTACGGACGCAAGCCGGACTACCTGACAGGTACCCGGGTACCATACACAGAAAAACCGGGGAAATGAGCGGGGAAAATTCAGGTGCGGAGGCAGGAGCGCCCATTTTATCTATGTCTATGTGTCTCGGTCCCCCCCACCTGCCCTCGAGGTGACGGGGGACCTCGACAAGGAGGACCGGCGCGTCGGCGGATGCGGCGGCGACCTTGGCGGGGCTTACGGGATGGGGCGGCGGGATCGACGAGCGACCACGCGAGGAGGGGTTTTCTGCCAGCCTTTCCCCTCCTATCTTCGGCAAGACTGAAGTCACGCGGGAGCTAGATTAGGCTGGCCCGTCGTCCCTCCCGAACGCCGACCGGCCTCGGCCGGTCGGCACCCCGGTTCGGTGGGAGCGGGCCGAGCATCGTGAAGGTCGAGCATCAGTTTAGTTTTGCATTTCTCGACAAGTGGATTTATTTTTAGATCTGTTTTTCTTGATTACAAAATTAATACTCTGTTACTGCTTAGGCGGGGGGACTGTGGCAATTACTGAGGTTGCGTACAGTTCTTTTAACTCCCGAGGAACGTCGACACACATTGCATATAGGTTTGTCGATAGGTGTACTTGGTCGAAGAGACCCGGGCCCAACTTGCTAATAAGTCATGTATGTCGAAGTAGAGTGGCCCGAGAGACAGCAGTCGGTCTAGTTTGCCGGCACATGTTGTAAACAATTTCCAATTTCCATTTTTTTAGATGCTGGCTGGCGACCGGTTGATGGTATTCGTAGGCAAAGGGCCGCAACTAGTGGTACTACTACATATTGTTTTGCTGCGTGTGTTGGTACCAGTGTTCGTTGGCGGCCGGCTGCTGCCCCTCGTGGTGGTGTTGTTGGTGTTGTAGCAGCCACTGGTGCTTGTTGGTGGCCAACTGTTGCTCTAGGTCATGATGGGCAAAGAGCATGTCGTGCTGCTGCCGGGGGCGCTTTTGCACATATTGGTGTTGGTTGGCGCTCGGCCGCTGCTACCGGTTGTCTATATGACTGCCCTATTTGCGTGAATGTGAATGTAACTACGTATGCGTTAGCTACCTTCCATACTGAACGTGTTTGCACGGTTCAACATGTTACGGGCCCTCGGGCATGTGACTTAAGTGGGGTGGTGTGGGGGGTTTTAGATTTATGGTTTAAGTTTATATAGGCGATACCGCCGACTACAAGATGAAAGTTACAGGACTATGTTACAAGGTAAACTTTTCTTGTGCGGGCGAGGTGGCGATCGCAGCTCGCCGAACAAAGTTGTCGCGCGTGAGTGGCGTGACGTAGGGATCCATAACCAAAGCGAAAGAGGACATCTTCGAACAACCCTTCGTGCCCGACCTGATTACTCGTTCACACCACATCCCAGCCGGCGCCATGCATGCCGCCGTTGCTCTCCTTTCCGCCCGTGAGTGTGTTGAACCTAAATCGTACCGGGCTGCTCTATCCAGCGCCTAGGCACCTGAATGGCAAGCCGCTATGCAACATGAGTACTCCTCCCTCATAGATAACGGCACGCGGGAACTCGTCGACCTTCCCCCCGACCGCGTGGTCGTTAACAACATGTGGATCTACAAGGTCAAATCAGACACCGTGGGCGATGTCTACCGCTTCAAAGCATGGTTCGTCGCCAAAGGTTGGAGCCAACGCGCTGGCCTCGACTATACGGAAACGTTCTCCCCAATCATCCGCATGGCACGCCTTCGCCTCTTCCTCGCCATCGCGGCCGCCCGCGACCTTGAACTATGTCAACTTGATATCGACACTGCGTTCCTATACGCCCCAGTCAAGGAGGACGTGTACATCCGCTAGCCCTTCGGCTTCTGTGATGACACGTCTAAAGTGTGTCATCTCAAACGCTGCCTCTACGGACTGAAACAGTCCCCTCGCGAGTTCAACATGCTCCTTCGTGCATGGCTTGTTGACAACGGGTGGCAACAATGCGTATAAGATCCATGTATCTACATCTTCCTCAACGGTCACGTCTTCGCCATGATCGCACTTTATGTGATCGACATTCCCGCAGCCTGCAATGATGCCACATGGCTTACATCGTTCAAGGCTCAACTTGGTGCCCGGTTCAAAATCAAGGACATGGGTGACCTCTCCTAACTCCTTGGCATGCACATCACCCGCAACTACTCAGCCAACACCATCTCTCCAAGCACTTGCGTGACATCCTCGCCAAGTACGGCATGACCGACTCTAAGCCCTCGTCCCTCCCTATGGATCCCGGCTTCCTCTCCGGCCTCGCGCACATGGCCTCCCCCCCCTTGCCGGGGTGGCTAAGGACGTCTACCCCAGCCTTTTGGGCACGACGGATATGCTAGCGGAAGGATGAACGAAAGCACAACCGGAGCCGAAACACACCATTATATTCAGACGATGCATGGAAGATGCGCAAGATGGAGGATAGCTTTTTGGCATTACTGCCAATGATCTAGTACCTCGGGGATATGTGTATGATCTGATATATCATACACTGGCCTATATGATTACGCGTTTTCATAATCAGTACTTTTTCTGTTAAATACCGCTATGTACAGTCAGTGAATATCTAAAGTAGCGGCAGACACGCCTAAGCTCATTATCGTATGCACCACCGACTTCGGCTGCAGATCGAGCGACCATCCCTATCATAAGGTATGGTGCACCACGCCCGCTGGATATTGGGGAAGGGAAGGGTTCAAGACACTAGAGGTGCGGCCTTAGGGCGCATTTATTCCGCACGGACCCGCCTTATGTCACCAAAAGCTAGGAGGTCGAGTAGCATTTGGTGTTCGTAGCCAATCGCTGTCGTGCCGTGAGCGGGGCACTAATTGCAAAGTCCCACACTCAACGCACAGCAAGGAAGTACTCTGCAAGGTACCCTCGTCGAGGTTGCACTGGAGGTAGCATATTCGTTTGTTGTGACCGTTTTCGGAGCGTTCATTGTTGTTTAGGGTGTGGACGCGTTCTTCTTGGGATCTTTCGGTTCGGCCGAATAACGGTGCGGATAGTAATCACCTGTCCCGACGTTGGGTTGACACAACGTGATCCTGTAACACGTTGGAGACCAACGACTAGTATGCAATCTGAAAAGGCTCCTAAATAGTTCGGGTCGAATAGGGCTGGGTTGTTTGAATGTGAAACTTAATAAGCTCCAACAGTAGGCGACGCACATGTTGTAGTCGTCGAGCACGAACATCTATTAAGCTTCCTCAATCGCATCAATAGTCACTAACGCTACCTATCCACGGATTTTCTTCGAAACAGACACACAACACTGTTGAGATATAGCATAGGTATCGATATAGCATGGCACCTCAAAGTTAGAGATAGGGGTTGACGTAGTGCACGCCAAGGCCGCCAGGCCTCATGAGCTTACAATGGACGTAACACAACATAACTCTTATGCGCCGTTTGGACTTGCCAATTGTCACTAATTTTACTGTTGTCACTTATCATGTTGTCACTTGTCCGCCTGTTGACACTAGTTTTAAAGTGATCCATTGCAGTGCTAAGGTAAACCATGGTCTCTGCTTATGGTGTAGATTTCTGATGGGAGGAAGGCCTTGGGAAAGAGGTTGTGCGTACTTAACGATTTCGGTGAAGTAGCTACTTTGCGACGGGACACATCGAGGGATGTGCAGCAAGAAGGTAAGTGCCTATTCCACATTCAATAGAAACTAAATGACATTGACTTTTCTCAACTTCTTTTCCTTAAACCCGCCCGAACCAAGCATTCCGCAACATAGTCATGCGTGCATCTTTGACGTCATTCGCCATTCGGTGCACACGCCATGTTGGGCTACATGTTTTTATCCATGCATGGCTCATCCATTTGCATTTCTATGAATACCAATAAGCATAATTCAATCTATCCCCGAGGGCTAGTATTAGGTGATGAAGAATTGTTAAGCACGCAAGTCGGCGTGTATGGTCTCGTTGAAAAGCATAATACACAACTTCAAGATGTCTACTCGTCCGTTTGTCACATGTAGGCTCTCCCCCCTCCCCCCCCCCCCCCCCCCCCTCTCACCATTATATATAGAGCAGCACGCATTCCAATTAGGCATTATCGCCACAGTAATTATTCTCAGAACCTCCCACATCGCTAATATGTTTGGGTTGCATACTGCGACGGTAACTTTAAGCACAGGTGGGAGCATCGCTACGTCAAGGAGATAGCCGTCTCGGGGATCCGATACGGTGTATTTTTTGGAGCGTGGTCGCCCTCGTCATCGGAAGACTCGCCATAACGAGGCTCCATAACGAGGTCGTCGCTGGTGTGGTCGGGTATGATTTCTGCGTTTGTAGGCCGTGACATTAAGTTCGAACTATAGCTAGCGAAAGCACCCCACCATATAAGGTAGTTCGGTAGTGTGAGTTCGATAGTCCGCAGACCGGTATCACTCACTACCGATCCTCTGTAATAAATTGTACGAGCAACGCATCGTCCGTAAGTGCACATGGAATTTGCATAGCTAGTCGGGGGGATTGAAAGGGCATTCGCACTGCAACGCATTTTGTGTTGATGATCTGTGTGGGTCTGGGAGTTGCATTGCGAGCTTTGTCTAGTTTAGCGTAAAAGTTGCGTGCGGGATCGTGTTCTAGCGGCATGTCGACGCAATTCACCACCCCACACAGTAGCCGACGGACGCGCCGACCGTCCCATAGCTTTGGTTACGTTCTTGTCGTCACGCACAAACTTTCAGATGTTAAAGGGGGTATATGCGGGTAGAGAAAGATGCCTTTCGCGTCACGGTCGTTTTCGTGGTTGTGGTGATGTATGCCGACAAGCGATCAGACCAAAGCAGCCGTTCGAACAGCTTCCGCCCCCTCCTAGGTCGTGAGCCGACGGAGTTAGTCTAAGGACACTTTGGGGTACACGCCCCTGAGGTTTGACAAAATACTAACTTTTCCTCGCGTGGGGGTGACCAGTTTTTTACGAGACTTTGGTGTATGATTAGTCATACAAATGTAGTACTTATCATACACATATCCCCGAGGCACTAGAGGGGCTATTATAGTACATCCTTGCCAATAGATGTACGTTCACGGTTGTGAACGGCATTGATGAATACATGTACACAACAATACGTAATGTAGCAGCCGCTCAGTTCTTATGCAACCACCACTTAGCGCCTCGGCGCTTGCACATGTCGACTCACCTCCGCAATCTCAAGCACCTCCTATTAAATCATTCTTCACTTATATTTGCCCCGGTACATGTACATGGGTATTTTCATATAGCGACCATACATCTATACGCAACCAATTCCTTGCTACTAAGATGATATATCAACATCAAGCAAACACAAAAATGTTGTATTAATGTGTGTTATTTGTAACGACAAAATAGAAAATTGTTTAGAACAATCACCGAGTTAACAACTGTTGTTTTCGGGCGTTCATGTGATCATGCCTCCTAGAGCACCGTTTTGATCGTAGGATATACGCCATGAAACTACTAATCCCCACCTCTCCAATGGCAATAATGATACAGTCAAATTCATGCCAGTAGACAGTTAACTAGTGTGAAAACTATTTTATCGCTATTCTCCGCGATGCGCAGCATGCTCATGCTGCTGCGAGAGCGCTGATCAACCAAGCTGATAAGCTCCCGCTCGTCGCCACGGGCCTACCTTACCTATGCTCATGTGCGACTCCGGTCGTGCCGGAGCTCGGGGGGAAAGGCAAGCGAAAACCCCCACGCACATGTCGTCGACGGCCCCATCTCGATTCGCGCGCTCCTCCGTCCGAGATATCACTGCTCCACCCGCCGCAACTTGCCTTGTAGCCCATACTTTCCTACCCCTCCTGGGGTTGGGGAGAAGGGAAGTCCATAGCTGCAAACGGTATCATGCTGGCGCTCCTACCTCCGCGCCAGATTTTCTCATGCCCCTTGTCTGTCTCCGTATGTTTCCGATATCCATATGATCTTCCGAAATCCGCCCGTACACTCCCCCAATGATTTACGTTGTCAAGGAGCCGCCTCTGTAAGCAGAGTGCCGTTGCGATAACCATAGGCACCTGCCTTAGGCAGCCTGTCGATATCTAGGTACCGATTGGGGAAGGGGTTAGTCAAACGCGCTGATCGAGTCGCCACTCCACAAAAGATATCGGGTGCGAATGAATTATTCGAAAACCCTTCGTATCGGGTTTTTCTGGTGGCGGTCGATTTTGTGGACCTCCGCCGCTAGACCGTGTCGCTCCTCCGGCTGCGACTCTCCTCCGTCTTGCGTAGCGTCGAGCTTTGCCCCCATGGGAGGCTCGAAACTCATAGGGTTGGGTGACTACTAGCGAGCGCCTTGCCGTGACGTTGCTTCCCGGCTGTCCGCCGCAAGCTCCAACACCCGCGTCCCACAGCTAATCCGCCCCCCACCCCTTTCGTCAAAAAACATCCCCTTCCCGGATGCCGCCCCCGCCCCCTTGTCGGGAGAGGATTTGCGGGTATCTAGTCGCGAGCAAACATATCGGACAGCCCGAGCGGGAGACCTCAGCGTTGATGTACGGATACTTTGATTTCCTAAACCCTCCGTACATGGCCTCGCGACAACTGATGATCCCGCGGATCGTAACTGCCGGTACCTCGTTTAGCCCCCTATTGTGCCAAGCCTGGCACGGCTACATGGTTACCAGCACCCACCGCGTGGAGGTAGAGGTAGGTGCCGACGGGCCTGCGAGCGCACCCCCCTCCGGGGCCGCCGCCGCTGCGCCGCCGGCAGGCGCCATTTGTAGTGATAATGTTTACGATTGATGGTGGTAACCATGCCGATTGCCGAATCACGAATTCACCAAAAATCCAAAATATATGTTGCATAATTGAATTGTTCATTCCTGCGAATCCGAAATATCAATATCCATCATTGAAATGTATGCTGGTAAGTATAATTTAAAATTTCAACACTTTAGCAATATAACTCAAATTGAATTACGCGTTCATGTACTGTAGATAAAGACAAGCGGCGGACCGAAAGACTATCATTTCATATGGTTAATCATCAAGTAATTAATGATAATTCATCATAACTGCGGAACGCGCCTCTCATGTTCGGAAGTGCTCACGGTGAAATGAGGCTCCCTTAGAGTCTCGTGGGTCTTGATCTTCGTCGACGGCATCGGGCACCTCTAGGTCGGGTGAGCGGTCCACAAATGATATGCTTATGGACCACACCCCCCGGTGCCCGTGCTCTTGGTACGTCATTCAACTCCATGATCGGATTGTCCACGTGCTTGAAGAGTTCATGCTTGAAGCGGGGACTACTAAGGAGCGGGACTTGCGGTTGGAGGTCCGCCGTATTCGGTCGGGAGCTTCTCGAGATCGTCATGGGGATGTGGTTTGGTTAGACTTCATGGCTCCACACCGCGTCATCTTGTTGTTGATGTGACTCTTACAAGTGCCCGCACGAACACCAACGATCCTCTTGTAGGTTCTCGTCTCCCGCTCCCGGGCAGTCTTGCATTTGGAGCTCAGCAAAGCAAACTCGATGTGGACCTCCGCACTTCCGCTTTGCTTGGCACGCCTTCGGTTCGGTCGGTCCATTACTACTATCCCTTCGCTATGGAGGATGGGGCCGGTTGGCGCCTATGGCAGATGAGTTGGTTGATTGCATGGCAATTTTGGTGGCACATCGTCGCTTCTTTGGGATGGGTGATGCTGACTTTCGTTCTTTGCGTTGTGACACTTATGTCCGTATGCAACATTCCGTTCGTCGCACCGTTTTTGTTACTTTTCGGCGTTTTTTGGGGGATGTGCGGCGTAAATTCCTAAAATGTCTTTCTGCTACTCTTTATTATGGTACTTTGGGTTCCTGTCTCCGCGACGCGTTGAAGGAGGGCAATGTTGATGCCGTGGCAGGCCATCTTGTTCCTCGGGCTTAGGTTTTTTCCTTTTCTATTATTTTTTGCTTGGTGGTCTCCGCTGCTTTTTCTTGTAAGAATATTTGATTAAAAAATCATCATCATAACGATGATATCGTGTTGTTTTCCTCCATTGTCTAACCACATTGGTTTTCGTCTGTGCTTATTTCATAAATAATGATGTGTACCGATTAGAATAATGGAATTCAATTAAGACTTGCGCGGGCATTTTTCCACCATCATATGTTTATGCGTATTAATAAATACTGATTAAAAACTAAAATTATTCTACTTTCTTGCAAAATTAGCACCATATTTTTTTTATCGAACGCGGTATTATGACAGTCGCCTTCGCCGTCGCCGTCCGTCGATGAAGGCGGGACTCGGCCGCCTGTCGATTCTGGATCACTATGCTGTATACAGGTTACATCCCTACCGACAAGACAACACATAAGACACACAGCATATCAAAGTTACACCTCAGCATAGTCAAGGGTAGGTATTACCCGCCTTTCCGGCTGCGGCGACCGCGGTCGTGCCGGAGAGGGTGCGCTGTCGGGCAGCATGGCTGTCCGGCGGTCAAGCTGTCGACTTTTCCCGAACGTCGCGGCGGCTCTGGCGTTGTCATTCCTATTGCAACTCAACTCCCGCCCCACCTCGGCCGATATCCTCCCGTTCATAAGATTATTCACCTCCGCGTCCGGCGCCACCGCTCCCGAGCCACCGGCGTTCAACTGTAAAGTCAATAAGACGTTGACCGTCAAAGACTTGGTCAAAGTGGCGCAGCAGGACAAAATATTCTTGACCCTCGAGGGAAACAGCGCGCTGCGCTTCACTGGAGGCTCTCAGGCGTATTTCACAGACGGATATGACAAACCTCCAAAGGAGATCAACTTTGACTCCTGCGCTGTTGTGGTAGGGCGAGCCTGCTGTTGAGATAAGACCGTTTGTGCGGGCAGAGAGCAGTGCGGGGGCGTATGTGTAGGGGCAGCGGCGCTCTGGAGCTGGACTGTCTAACAGAGGTAGTGTGGTGGCGCAGGGCAACGGAGGCGTTCTGAAACTGAGCAAGTACGGGGCCAGCATAGACAGCCACACGGTAGGCTCCCAATGCCAGTGGTGTGCGCCTTCTCCAGACAGCAGCACTCGCGCATATAGCCATATCAATGTGTTTCGCAAAGGATGGTGAGACGCTGTGACGATCTTTCAGGTTGTGTTTCGGACGAATCAAGCACCAACGCGAGAATATGAGCAGCATGTTGGTACCAAGACCACTTTTCGTGTGGTGAACAAGCACTGGTTGATAAAGTATGCCCACCCACTGCATCTGTCTTGATCGTTCTAGTAATGAGACACACGAGATGCATGCGTTTAGAGAAGTGGGTGCGGTGCGTAGGTACTCCACAGGAGGCCCTGTCTGGATTCCCAAGGAGGATGGGATGGTGCTGGTGATGGGCAGAGGGGAGGACGCATTGATGAAGAAGACCGCAGCATATTTCTCTCAAAAGCTTTTATACACCGTCAAGTAGGTCCCCTCAATGCAAATAATGCGAACACTCAGCACACAATTATATAACTGGTCACGAATGCGCTTAAGCTATGCTTGTGGGTTGCAGAATGGGCGGTCAGGTTGGAAGCAGAGCCAGGACTTTACTGACAAAGTACAGGGAACGGCGAAAATGCATTGACAAGACAACTTTCGTTGGTGGCACAACGCCCACGTCTGGCCTCTATCAGGTATACAGCTACGCAGCTGCCCTACTTGTTCTCACAAGCACCTGCACTGTCACCCAAAATGGCGCAGTCTGCGTTCATGCAGATCAGTGTAAACTGCAGCGACATATTTTGTCCTCCCCATGAGCTCACCACGCCAGCTTCATGTATCTGGCAGGTCATCATGGCATTGTCGCTGTGCAAGAAAGTGACTGTGTAAGCTTCTCCACCTTCCTCTCTCCACATGTCATATTGTAACTCCATGATCAGGGAGGTTGCACTGACTTGCCGCATATTGTTCAGATATGGCTTTGGTGACGGAGGAGAAGGGCTGTATCAATACTACCAGTACGACCCACCACGGGATGCCTAGCAGGCGCCTGTCATGTGCTGCATCACGTACATGCCATCCATTTACAGCGTTGCGCGTTGTGTTCACCTGCAGATTCTTCAATACGGAGCGGCTATTCGGAAACACGGTCGTTCATTCCTTCACTGCTGAAAAGGTATGTAATTTCCCTGTGTAGTTGTGTTGTTTGGACAAACTAGTGTCCCTCTAGGCGTATGAAGGAATGTTGTGAGCAAGGCGCGAATCAGGGCAGCGACACAGGAATTGATGGTATCGTGGTGCGTGGGCGCTGTGCAGGCGTTGGTGCAGAAAATGCACAAGGAGGGATTCCTGACAGTTTGCAACAGCAAGACTGCCCCGGGCTGTGGCTGTCAAGATCCCCAGGGCTGCCCATTGACCTCTCCTCGTGGCAAGGATTCATCCAAAGGCAGTCCCAGAGGGAAATCGCCTCGTGTGCAGGCAGGCAATGGCTCGCCGCGAGGATGGCTCTCCGGTGTTGGCGGTAAAGCAGCAGGAACAGAACATTTTTCAGCCAGCGCGACTGTCAACGCGGGTTTAGACAAGTTTGCGATTGCTCGCGAGGACGTAGAGAGCATAATGAAAGTGATAGGCGAAGAGCACTGAACCCATGTCGATACTACCATCAGCTTGGCGTCAAATGGGAGACTGTGCTTGTGGGTTTGCTTCGTTCAGATACCAACTACGCACAACGATGGTGCGCCGTTAATTTATTCCTAAACATGTAACATTTATTACAAACGAATGTAGGTGGTGCCCGCTACGGCGCCACCCTGTCAAAGTTTCGGATGAGGCCGTCATAGCCAGTCTACGCGAGAGTGGAACTACAAACACTAACACTGCCCGACTTTCTATCTCTACCTGTGATGAAACGTCCCAACGGACTTTCAACTCTCGCACCTAACCTCATGCCTCCCCCTTATGCCAACCACTCAATATAGTCTGCAGCGCCCAACCCCCCTAAGCTGCTTCGCGCATACATGGCTAGCTATCCTCTACCCCAACCTAACCTGATTTTGCTGTGCGCGGCACGACTGAAGAAGGAATGAACCGGCAGGCCATCACGCTGGACCTCGCCGGCTCTGCACCTCCTGCTGCAGGTTGAGATGACGCGCGGGGTGCTTGCTGGCGAGAGGTTGAGCTACGCACTGCGGGTCCGGACTGTGGGCGTCCTCCTGCTCCCTTCACAGCTACGGAGGTGGTGGCGTTGCCATGCGTGTTACTTGGCGGATCTGTTGTTTCGTGGAACAGCGTTTCCAGGCTGCCCCATGGGGAGCGTTGGATGAGGCCGTCGCGCAGCGTGGCCACCACTTGAGCAGACTTTGCCTGCTCCAGGGTGGCCTCCAGAATGCGGCGGTGCTCTGGGAGTCCCGTCCAGAAGTTTTCGGGAGGTAAGACGCCAGAGAGCACAAAGTTGGTGTGGAAACGGCGCAGCTCTGCGAGTATGGCGCGAATGTAGTCATCATCGCGACGCAGGCGCAGGATTACCGCCCCGCGGGTGGCAGACTGGGACACAAACACGGCACCACGGCACTCTGCCCCCAGGCAGTACATCTCCAGCGCCAATTGTGGCACGTGCCAGGCCGCTATCTCCGCATAAGGCCCTGGATCGGAGACTTTGAGGCTGCCAACGGAGCGGTCATAGCGAAACGGCGCGTGGTTCTTCACCTCCAGCGCCTCCACTGATCCATCTGGATAGCGGATGACTCCGTCTGGGGAGGCGCCCAGGAGGAAAGGGAAGGCCTGCTGCTGTGGTGGCTGTGGCTGAGGGTGTTTGAGGTGGGGGGCGTCACTGTGGTGGTGTGCCTCAGCGGGACAGAGCCCAACTTCCATCACCGTCGCACCGTGACGCAGCGCAAAGTGGTTGAGAGCAGTCAGGATTGAGGTTGCCTCCTGCTTGCTACCCCATGCGGTGCGGACATGCCCGGAGTGATGGCCACCCCGCCTCCTGGGACTGCGTGGTGGGGGGTGGTAACTGTACGGCACTTGGAGCCCTTTGTACTGCCCGTCAGGCCGGTGCCGCCAAACAGCACCCTGTCCTTGCCTCGGATGCTGGGCGATGCCGGGTGGCTGTGTCGTTTGAGACGCAGCCAGTAGCTCCGCGAGATCCACTGGGGGCTGACGCAGCTTGTGCCAAGCGTTGAGTACTTTCTCGTGGCCGCGTAGAGACGGAAGCACGCCCAACACCGTGGCCGACAATTCTTCGTAGAATCCGAGACAAGTCGCGGCGCGAGAGGTTGTGATCCGTGCCCCGTGGAGCGCGTCCCACTGCCAAGAGTCCTGCCTGAAGCGCCAGACGTCTGATATCCCCTTAACCACTACATCTTCGGGCACAGGGAGGGCCTCGTAGAGCGGGTGTGAGCGCAAGTGCTCGTGAGGGACGCAGCGCCACGAAGCGTCGGGCCCACGCCCGTATATTCCTGGTTCCACGTACCCGCCTCCCGCGGCCGCGCCCCTGCCTGCGCCCCTGCCTCTACCCCTCCCGCTGCCCCTGCTTCCGTTTCCCAGCGAGCTGGGCTTGCTCGCTTGATCCAATCGGACTTGATCGGTTCCATCGCGGTTTTCAAGTGATTCCGAGCTCGCCCTCAAACCTTGAGGCTGCCCTCGGCCCAACCGCTGCCCACGGCCCCGCCCGACGCCACGACGCTCCGGCGTAGGCAACCTCTCCCGTAGCCGTGCCTCCACCTGTCCATCGCGGGTGTCATCCGGGCGTGCATGAATGCCTCCATTGTTCCCTCGCTGGCCTAAACCCTGCCCTACGACCACGTGACTGGGCACGAACATGCTTCCCACCCGCTCACCCTGCTTCAGTGTCTCGCGTGTTCAGCGAGTTTGTAACGATCAGTTGTATTCGCACGCTCCGCGCGCTGCTTCGCTAGAGTAAATCGATATCTGATGTATTCCTTGACTGCAGGGCGCGCGCTTGCGCGCGCGCGGGGGGTGCGGAGCGAGGAGATCCCCTCTAGGGTCGCGTGGGATAGTTGCTTACAAAAAGTAAGAACGATATGCATGGGAGGTGGGGGATCCCTGGTTGATGCGCGTGATGCGAACGTGGGCGGCGATGCATGAGATGGGATTGGGTATCAATCGGGTACTTTATCATATCAAAGCCAATGATTACAAAAACAAATTGTGAGAGACATAAGCTTAGTCTGTACATGATTACAAAAATACAAAGAACGACATGCACAAAGAACTACGGGTCACTCCTTGTATACTGTATTGGAAATATGGCCAATGCTATATAAGTATGAAATATCAATCGGGTACTTTATTATATCAAAGCCAATGACTATCTTAATGATTACAAAAAGAGAGACATAAGATTAGTCTGTACATGATTACAAAAATACAAAGAACGGTATGCACAGAGAGACATAAGCTTAGTCTGTACATGATTACAAAAATACAAAGAACGACATGCACAAAGAACTACGGGCCACTCCTTGTATACTGTAATGGAAATATGGCCAATACTATATAAGTATGAAATATCAATCGGGTACTTCATTATATCAAAGCCAACACGTTTCTTATCCCTGAAAATGTGGAAAAACGCTCCGAATAACGCGAGTTTCACATTCGAAAATACGACGAGCAATGCACGAAATTTTCGGCCGGTACAGTTGGTACATTTTGGTACGTGGTTTTATGATTGGTACGTTCTGGTAATGTACATGATTACAAAAATACAAAGAACGACATGCACAAAGAACTACGGGCCACTCCTTGTATACTGTAATGGAAATATGGCCAATACTATATAAGTATGAAATATCAATCGGGTACTTCATTATATCAAAGCCAACACGTTTCTTATCCCTGAAAACGTGGAAAAACATTCCGAATAACACAAAGTTAATAACCGAAGATATGACGCGCAATGCACGAAATTTTCGGCCGGTACATTATAATAATTTTCTGTCCGTGAAGGCGATGAAATAGCACCATGAAATGCGCGTTGCAAAGGTTCGGATGGTGGATGGAGGCGGGTTTTTTTGGTGCTCCAATCGCGCAAGCGTTGATGCCGTCAAAGTCGGCGTCCGTGAGGCGCCCGCCCCGTAGGCGGTCGTTGAGAGCGGAGAGGTCGGGCTCCATACGGAACTGCGTTTGTAACATCACGGTGGTGTGCACCTGACCGAGAATGTGGCGGCCGCGCGCGTTGCTTACGAACTGGGTGTCCCATCCGGGGCCATCGCGCTGGGCGTTCGCTGCGGTACGACTGGCGGCGTCGGCCGCCGTGCCGGCACGGATGTCCCCGTTGCCTTGAAACAGCGGTGAGCCGTGAACCGGACGATTTTGATGGTGGTCGCCCGTCAGAAGGACGCCAATCCCGCCAAACACAGAGTGGGAGGTGTCCGGCGTGCGGCCGCAGTCTCGCATGGTTAAAAAGAGTTGTTGCTCAATGGCCGCGAAGTGCTTACCCGTCATGGTGAATAGCTCGTCCACGATGAGTAGACGGATGTCTTTCCATGTCTCCTGAAGATCCAACTTCGCTCGCGTCCCCCGCATCGGCGTGTCGTTTCCCCACCTCAATTTGAAAAGGTCGCTCGATGTGCCGAATACCATGTTAGCGGTGGTCGCTCCGATGTCGCCCATGAGGTTGATGACCGCTCGATGAGTGTAGGCGGTGACGGCGATCCATCGCGCGACCCCGTATTATAAGTCACGAATAATACTATTAGGATTCATTATTTGTTTCCAAACAAAGTATCAACCAGTAAAGAAGAACGGAACACAAGCACATAAGCATGAGATGGAGAGAGATATTTGTACATAATTTAGTTATGTAAGTAAGTATATCTGTTTGATACTGTATACTACTACTGTATTCGAAATATCAATCGGCTATTATTTTATTATATCAAAGCCAACACGTTTCTTATTCCTGAAAATGCGGAAAAATGTTCCGAATAACGGACAGTCAATAGCCGAAGGTATAACGAGCGATGCACGACATTTTCTGCCGGTACATTTGGTACGTTTTGGTACGTGGTTGTACGTTTGGTACGTTTTGGTACGTGATTGTACGTTTAGTACGTTTGGTACGTGATTGTACGTTTGGTACGTTTTGGTACGTTTCGGTACGTTTTGGTACGTTTCGGTACGTCGGCATGCCGCGTCGGATTTTTTGATATGAAGCTATCCTAGCTAGAGGGAATACCGCCCCGGCCCGGGCGCTTGGGTTTTTCCCTCTTTTCTTCTTTTTGCTTGGTGGCCTCCACTATTTGTTTCTTGTAAGAAATTCCTATTTAGTTAACACCGCCCCGGCGGAGATGTAGTGGGACTACACGGGTAGCATTAGGTACGGGTACCCGTAAGTACCTGTACCTGGTAGCGATAACCTGACCGACAATACGTTTTTGAACGAAATATACGCGGCTTGATGCGGGGCTTTCTCCTCCTTTTCCTTTTTTCTCAGTGGTTTCCACTTCTTTTTCTTGTAAGAAAATTTCAATTTTATTGAAATATACGACAAGTTTCATCATTAGATTAGTGGTTTCCAACGCGGTGGGGGGGCTCCGTTATGTCAAAAGTGTAGATCTCTTACATGAATTGGCTGACGACAAGGCCAAAGGGCCTTGTACACGCATTACGAGGGAATCCCGAAGGGTTTGCGTGAGCTATGCTCGCGCAAAAGGCAGAAGGTGGTCTAACATTGTGTGCGGCGCGTCATGTATAGGTTATAGTTTTACTAAGGTAACATGTGTGAAAGCTAGCATGGACGGTTAGACTTGCGAAACGTCATAGCAACGCTTGCTAATCTAGCCCCCGTGAAATTATTTAAATCTCTATAGTTCAACAATATGACGATTTACAACGCAATGGAGCGCTCCGTTATTATGCGATAATGTCGCCGTCTCGCGGGTAGTCTGCGGTTGGCCGCCCCAAGACGTGAGCCAACCAAAGTAGTACCAATCAATTATTGTCGTGGGAACGACAATGGGATCGATATAGTCGAGCACGACGCATGTGTGGCGGTTAGCCTCTGAAAGCTAAACGCTAGCACAAATCTGTTTTAGTATGTCTAGTTCTATCGTTGCAAGATGGCGAAATGATGTTGTCGAGAGGCAATGGTGAAAGATGTTTCTTTGCTGTACTTAGGTAGTATATGTTGTAAGTGAACAATGGAATTGTTGAAAGGTTCTGTCACCTCCCTCTACTCCACTGGGTCTTATATAGGTTTCTGCCCATACTGCTTACGCCTTCAAGCTACGCTTACGTGTCAGGCGTTGGGGCTGTCTAACCGTCGTCATCTGTCCTCGAGACGCGGCCTGCCTAGCATTGGGTTTCACGACGCGGCTCATTCTGCATCGAAGAGCTCGTTCTGGCGCGTCATCTGGCTGGTTAGATTAATTATGCATATCTGTACGTACCGGGAGGTACTGGTCGTACTGTAGCATCAGCACCCTTATAATATTGTAGTAGCGACGTACCCACGAGTATACGTCCGTCCTGTGGAAAAGCACGAATTGGAATCCGTAACGAGTACTTGTACAATGTCCTGCAATGTACTGTTGCATGACTGTACTCGTCACACTCGTACCCTCCCCATCTTGACAGATGTTGAGGCCGCCGCGAGGCAGACCTCCGTGGTTCTTGGCTCCTTTACTGAAGCAGTTACTGGGACTCAGGAATGCGCGCCGGGTGAGCGTGCATGAAGTCGATGCACGCTTGAGTCTTGGCAAACTTGTGCCATTGGGGCGTCTCCAAGAAATCTTGTAACGCTGTGGTCCGATGCACTTCGTTCAACCGGTGCCAGATAGGTGGAATGTCGTCATCACGGAAGTGCGTCATGAAGAGCAGATATTTCCTCGTCGCCCATGTAGCGACTTGATGCACACAGCAGAAATGTGCGAGACGTCAAACTCCTCGTCGTCTCCTTCAGGTACAGTCACCGGGACAGCTGGTCGTAGTGAAGCGGTAGAGCAGGGTCGAAAGTTGTTAACATGAAACACAGGATGTAAGCGTACTGTCGCTGGAAGTTTCAATATGTAACTGTGTTTCCCAATTTGCTCCTCCACTGAAAACGGGCCGAGCTGTCTGTCTCTGAGTTTCCGGTTAGGTTGTTCTCGCAGAAAAAGGGTTTGTTGTGACGACTGACACTTTGTCTCCCTTAACGAAGTGTGGCGTTGTAGACGGTTTGGTGCGCGCCTGCATCTCGTCCTTGTGTAGTTGTAACACTGAGCGTACCATGGTGTGTACTTTCTGTAACAATCTTAACCGTTCTGTTGCGTCTTGCGAAATTGTAATCGACGGTCGCATGCTGAACATTAGGTCAGGAGGCTCCTCAGGAGAGAACCCAAAGTTAGCCTCGAACGGTGTATGTTCAATTCCGAGTGAACGCGAAGCGTTACACGCAAATTCCACGGTAGAAGTGTCGTCCAATCAGAGCCATCGTAGCAACAGAAGCAACGAAGAAGCTGCTAAAATGTGTTGTTCACGCGCTCTGTCAAGCCGTCCGTTTCTGGATGTCGGCTGGAAGACATGTTCATACGCGTTCCAAGGCGTCTCCAGAGTGTCTGCCAGAAGGCACTGACGAATTTCGGGTCGCGGTCACTGATCAGCACACGGGGCAGTCCATGTAATCGGTAGACTCCCTGTAAAAACAAAGTGGCAGTTTCTTCGGCAGTAATCGACTCTTTACATGGCAGAAAATGGGCCATTCGAGTTAGATGGTCTACCACAATCAGCACAATGTAAAAGCCATTGGCAAGTGTCAGGTAGTCAAGACCAACTGTATGCCACGGTCTGGGTGGAACATGCAATGGGTAAAGAGTCGCAGCCATCTGCGGTCGAATCTTTGCTCGTCGACACACGACGCAGCGTTCACAGAAATCTTTCACGTCTTGGCGGATTCGTTTCCACCAGAATCTGTCGAGTGCTTTAGCAAGAGTACTAGCAACTCCTATGTGACCAGCTGACGAACTTTCGTGCAGCTCCGTGATCAATCTCAGTCGGAGCTCAGAGTTCTGTGGTATACAGAGGCGATTGAGGCGCCAAAAGTATCCATCTCTGGCTTCTATCCGGCTGTCTTTCGTCCACTCACCCTCGTCCCCATAAAACGAGTCTTGTGAGAACCCCTCGCGAATGAGATCAGCGAACTCAGGGCTCAGCTGCAACGCGTTAACAATCAGTAAATTTAACTGCGCGTCTTCAAACAGCAGCTGGGACTTCCGTCGTAATTTTCGATCTGACGGAACCTCGCCATCCCAAAATAAGGGTTCTGTGGCCTGAGGTACGAAGTCTGGACGCCGGCTTAACGGGTAAGCTTCGTTCAGAGCTCCCTTGCGATATGCAAGTGTCATCGAGCCCACGAACGGTTGCAAATCCCGCAGGTATCTTGCTTGCCGCTTGTTCAACCTGTTGTTCGGTTGCCTGAGCAGATGTCGCAGTGTGTCGTGGTCTGTTACGACAAGGAACTTAGAGAACCCTTCAAGATAGCACCTCCAATGCTTGACAGCTTCGCATACGGCCAAAGCTTCTAAGTCGTACGCAGAGTAAGTGTTACCACGCTCAGCTATATTCAGCTTACGCGCCTAGTAAGAGACTGGTTGAAGACCTCCTCCTTGGTCTTACAACAAGACTGCTGCAATCCCCACTGTTGAAGCATCTGTAGCTACGGTGAACGTCGCGTCCGAGCCGACCTCCGGAAGGATCAGGCATGGCGCGGAAATGAGCCGTAACTTGAGAGTCTCAAAGGCTTCCAAACAGGCAGGCGTCAGCGTAACCTTCTATGGCTGGGACTTCCGCAATAAGTCCGTCAATGGAGCCGTAAGGTCGCTAAAATGGTGTATGAATCTGGCGTAGAAGTTGCAGAATTGTACGAAACTGCGAACCTCCTTCTGCGTCTTGGGCACTGACCAGTCTGCAACGGCCTCGACTTTCTTTGTGGAAACCGAAATTTTACCGGCTGACACAGTATAGCCCAGGTACTCCATTTCTTGCAGTCCGAAGAAGCATAACCCCATTTCTTAAGGCGTAATTTCAGCCCTTCTTGCTTAAATCGTTGTAGCACGAGACGTAGGTCCTCCAGGTGCTCCTCCAGAGTTCGACTGTAGATACACACGTCATCGAGGTAGACTGTCGCGAATTTGTGTAAAAAGTCGCGAAGAATGTCATTTTTGTCATCCTCTGAAATGTAGCCGGCGCATTGCACAAGCCAAACGGCATGGCGACCCATTCCATTAAGCCATCAGGGGTCTGAAAAGCCGTCTTGTGAACGTCTTGGTCACGAACTCGAACTTGCCTGAATCCACAGGCGAGGTCGAGGTGTGTGTAAAAATTCGCGTCCTTAAGTTCGTCAAGAGTATCATCCACACGCGGAAGTGGGTAAGCATCTTTACGCGTAACCTCGTTAAGGCCACGGTAGTCAATGCACAGACGTAGCGAGCCATAAGCTTTCCGCACAAAAAGAATTGGCGAGCCGAACTCACTGTAGCTGGGGCGGACCAGACAAGCCTCCACTGCGTCTTTGAGCTGTCGATTTAGCTCAGCGCGCTCTGCAGGTGACAATCTGTTCAGACGTTGGCGTCGCATAGGGCCAATTGTGTCAATGGGATGATCCCACTGTCGGCTTACATGTGGAGAGTCGACAGGTTGCAGTAACTCCGGGAAGTCATCGAAGAGTAACGACCGGAAGTTGTCACGTTGTTCTGCATTTAGCTCCTTTCCAGTGTGAAAGTCTGTCGGTTGTTCAGTCGCTGACGTAAGTTCAATGACGTAAAATTCAGCGTGACGTCCTCTGCTGCGGCGCGTCTTGCGCATGAGTTTCTGAACTTTCGTAGACGACAGCAGCAGACACTCAGGGCGTCGTTCCTCAAGTGTAGTCTGTACCGATGTACCATCCATCAGTGTAAAAATTCTGGTTGTACCAAACTGTAAAGAGGCATGTTCATCATCAAGCCATGGTAAACCCATGACTAAATCAGCTGTGCGTAAATCACGTAAGACGTAAAAAGTCCGGTGAAATTCGTGTCGAGCTAGCTCAAAAGTAACATCACAGACTGTCGTAGAAGTCACTCGTTGTCCGTTGGCAAGTCGAACTAGTGTCTTAGTCGCAGACTTCCGAGTCTGTAAAGCAAAGCGTCGTACAAAGTCCTCTGACACAAAATCAAGTGTCGCAGCGCAGTCCACTAATCCAGAAATTTGGTGTCCGCCATCAGGAGTTTTCACAATTAGCTCAGTTCGAATTAACGGGCGAGCTTCCGTGAGGTCTGTCAGTAGGGCTGTAGCTGGCGAAGAAAATTGTTGCAGCATAGCGAAGGACGGTTCCGCGTCGTCTGAAGGTACATGTACCGAGTTGGGTTGATCAGATGCTGCAGGTGTTGTCAAGTCGGTAAACGCACAATCTGCGTCGACTAACCACAGTTGTACATGCCAAGGAGCTCCTCTGACACAAAATCAAGTGTCGCAGCGCAGTCCACTAATCCAGAAATTTGGTGTCCGCCATCATGAGTTTTCACAGTCAGCTCAGTTCGAATTAACGGGCGAGCTTCCGTGAGGTCTGTCAGTAGGGCTGTAGCTGGCGAAGAAAATTGTTGCAGCGTAGCGAAGGACGGTTCCGCGTCGTCTGAAGGTACATGTACCGAGTTGGGTTGATCATATGCTGCAGGTGTTGTCAAGTCGGTAAACGCACAATCTGCGTCAACTAACCACAGTTGTACATGCCAAGGAGCTGGAGCAACCACCTTTTGTTGCGTTGGGTTCTTTAGTGACTGACGAGTAAAAAGCTGTGTCCTCGCTGGAAATTCTTGGTAGAGTTTCCAGTTCTTAGTCACTTGAGTAAATTTTGCCCATTTCGGTAGTACAAGTACAGCCATCGTAGATGTCGGAGATGTTCGTCGACAATCTTCAAAATGCTACGCAATCTGCTCAGCTAACTCCCAGGGTGGGTTGATGAACACCCGCTCTCCTGTCAAGTTCCTCTCTAGAATCGAGTCACTCGGCGAACAGTGAGGTAAGTCACCGTGCGAGTTTAGACCTTCATCATCAGCACATCCCTCCAATGTGAAGTTGAATCGTGCATGCAGAGGGTCAAAGACTGAGTCAACCAGTTTCCAATCAATTGAACGTCTGGTTACAGGTTTACGACTCTGTCTCTGCTAAGTCTGACGACGACGACCTGCTACTAGAGTTGCAGGTGTCGCGACTGTAGTCGATGGAGATGCCGAAGGTGTGTCGACGACCTCTGTCGCTAACAGTGTCTCAGAACGAACAATAGATGTAGCCGGCTGCTCCAGTTCGCTGGTAGAACAGCCTTGCCACCATCATTGCTTCTTAGATTCCATCGGTGCCTTGCCCTTCAACTCCGGGCACTAGAACAATCGGTGTCCCTTCTTGTGGCACTTGAAGCAGAGTCCCTCCTCCATGTGACGCTTACGCTCCTCAGCTATCATCGCTTTTGTTGAAATTTTCGCGGCCAGATGTTTGACCACGTCCACCATTGTTGCCTCCACCACGTCCACGTCCGCGGCCACGACCGCGGCCACCTTTATTACGTTTCCAGATGTTAGAGGCTTCCTCGAGAGGGTCCTCAAGGTTGCGCTTGCGCGTCGGCTGGGCTGATGGGTCAGCAGTAGACCTCGTATTGCCGAGTTCCGGCGAGTCTGTAACGACGTCGTTCAAGAAGTTATGCAGCTCCACCAGAGTAATCTGGTACCCCTTTTGAGCTCGGTGTGACTTCGCGTGGTTCTTCAACGTAGAGTTCGCTAAGCCGTTAATGAAGCGCACACACTGAACATCAGCTGTCAGGTGCTGACGAGACCGACGTAAGTAGTCGTCGTACTGCTTAGTGTAGAGCGCGTAACTCATCGTGCTGCTTTGCGTAAAGCGGAGCAAAGCGTTAATTGCGTCGTCCTTGATGTTCGGAAGAAACGTTGAGTTACGTAACTCCGTAACAAGCTCGTTGTACGTAGATGGAATAGCAGCGTGAGTTTTCCGGTTCAGCCACCACCCATTCGGATGTCCTGAGAACTGTGAAGTAACCCATATAACTGAGTCGTACGAATCAGGCGTAATCCCAAGCATGAAAAAACGCAGAGGCTGAGCTTCAAGCCAATCCTCCAGTTCATTAGCTATACGGCCATTCTGTAGCGGTGAATTAATTGCAGCCTTACGCTGGGTCTCCGTGAGGGTAACATGTAGTCCAACCAAGTTGTGGGTAGGCATCGGCATTCCCACTCGTAAATATGTAGGCCCTTCACCAGTCAGTCGGTTGATGTGTCCGCGAATCAGCAGCTAGACCGGACCAGAGTCGACCGTCGTAAACCGGGAGTGCATGTGGAAATGTCTCGGGATAGACGTGTCGTCTTGCAAGACTGGAACGTCTTGGTAGACCGCTCGGCAAAAGGGTTCCCATTGAGTCACGTAACCAAAGTGAAGTAACTCACTCTTGTGCTTCTCAGCACGAAGTAACCCCTTCTCAGCGGGCGTAAGGGTCAGACCGTCAATATTGATTGTTTCCGGGACGACGTAAGTACCATCCGGATTAACTGTCGACTGTGCTAAAACAGCCTGCTCAACCTGAGCAGGTGTGCGTAAGTTGTTCGTAGCAAACAGAACAGGAATAGAAGCCGAGTACACGTAGACAAGCTGTCGTCCTTGAGGTAGCGTAACGAGGACAAGATCACCACTCAGCAACGTTAAATCATCCGGTGTCAGAACAAGACCGGTCTCCTCGTGTAACTCGCGAATAGCAGCGTCGACAGGCTCTTCATTAGCTAATACAGAGCCATCTGGGAACCAAGTTTTACCAGAACGAGGCTCACGTTGTAATATCACCTTCAAGTCCGACGGTTTAGTTCCTCCAACGTGAATTACCAACACCACGTAATGTCCAGGTCCCAGAGAAGCCATCTCGAATCAATCAAGCAACGTCGAGCGTATCAACGAGCAACGAAAGCATGCGTCGACCAAAGGGCTCCGAAACTTGTCTGGCGGTTAGCCTCTGAAAGCTAAACGCTAGCACAAATCTGTTTTAGTATGTCTAGTTCTATCGTTGCAAGATGGCGAAATGATGTTGTCGAGAGGCAATGGTGAAAGATGTTTCTTTGCTGTACTTAGGTAGTATATGTTGTAAGTGAACAATGGAATTGTTGAAAGGTTCTGTCACCTCCCTCTACTCCACTGGGCTTATATAGGTTTCTGCCCATACTGCTTACGCTTGCAAGCTACGCTTACGTGTCAGGCGTTGGGGCTGTCTAACCGTCGTCATCTGTCCTCGAGACGCGGCCTGCCTAGCATTGGGTTTCACGACGCGGCTCATTCTGCATCGAAGAGCTCGTTCTGGCGCGTCATCTGGCTGGTTAGATTAATTATGCATATCTGTACGTACCGGGAGGTACTGGTCGTACTGTAGCATCAGCACCCTTATAATATTGCACTAGCGACGTACCCACGAGTATACGTCCGTCCTGTGGAAAAGCACGAATTGGAATCCGTAACGAGTACCTGTACAATGTCCTGCAATGTACTGTTGCAAGACTGTACTCGTCACACATGACTCCGTCGCCCATCGGCCGAAATTCTATTTTATGCATGTTAACCTAGTTCGCGAAAGCGGATTTGGTAGCGCCCTTCCGTCGTGAGTATGACGTCCATGTAAAGCCGTCTTGATCATTGAACTAGACTTGACTATGTGCTGCCTAGCTAGCTGTCGCTTGGTCTCGCATGCTCAAGCCAACGATGCTGGTAGCAGGGGCCGGAACTCCCATGCGTAAATCAATTGGCGTCTCACAACATATATGATCAAATAAGTAGCATTGGATCAGCATCCACACATTATCAAAGGCAACACATATAAAACGAAACGGTGGGCTGAGAGTTGCTTCGGTAGCGACAAATCTTCGTGAAATTGGTGTCGAAGATTGCAGCGCCTCGAAAAGATTTCCACCGAGCCACGTCGACAAAATGTTAGCATTTCATATTTACGCTGAGCCTCTCTGACAAGCCCAATCTTAAACGGCGTAAGATAGAGTCCCTCAATGTCGACGGTAGTCGGAACGACGCAAGAATCATCACGGTGAACGGTCGACTGAGCGGTAACAAGTGGCTCGACCTTAGCATGAGTACGCATGCTCGAAGTGACGTACTGAGCATGTACCGACGCCGACAAGACGTGAACGAGCTTATCTTGTCAAGCGGGTAACGGTACTCGAACATGGTTGCCACTCAACAACGTAAGATCGTCGACGGTCAAGGTTAGACCAGTTTCCTCAAAGAACTCACGTACAGCCGGGTCGACAAGTGCTGCGTTAGGAAAAAATGAACCGGCAAGAAATCAAGTTTTACTAGTACGGGGTTCTCGTTGTAAAACGAGTTTGATGTCTAAGGCTTTCGAGCCTCCGACATGTAGGTCAAGCAAGAACATAATTTCAAAGACCAAGGGAAGCCATGTCGAATCAAACGAGCAACATCGAACCACTCAAGCAACTACGAAAGCGTGTGAAGATCAAGAGCTCCGACACCAATGTGAAAATTGGGGTTCATCGTGGGCCGTGAAACGCTCACATACCATAAGATCGAACTCACAGGTTATAATACCTGCGACCTTATGCGTATTAAGCGTGCGCCTTACCGAGGCGTCAGAAAAGGACAATTGACACATATGACCGCATTTCCACATATGTACCGAACCACGACACACACCTATTTAATCCTATTGCCGTGGAGGGAGGTGGCGGACACCATTACATGTTCTCTTATTAATGACATCTATTGTTAACGCTAAACGATGCGACATCTTCGATATCTTCAGCTCCTCTTCCACCTTCAGCAACAATTGATTTGTGCATGTTAGCAGTCTGCAAGAAGGCAAACTGATAAAGGGGGGGGGGGTAGGTGATTAAAAATTGGGAGCACATTATTTATGCAATTTATGATGATAGCGATATGCCTCCAGTCCGGAGTAAAACATGAGTATTGTGGTTCCTGTTTTGTCCCGCCGCTAATTTACTGTGACATAACAACGCTCTCAGGCTGATGTCAGATATTACTTGACTTGAGTTATTCCGCGATAAAACTGTACCGAACTCAAGTAAAGTGCGCTAATCGGATGTCGTAAATAGCTTGAGTTGATTTCAGAATGACGTTTTGAACTCATGTGGCCGGTTTTTCGAGGTCGGCACTTGAGTTTGAGGCCCAAACTCAAGTGGCCTCCGCAAACATGAGTTCGGCCCCGGAATCCGCGCCAAGAAAAATGCGGGCACATTTCGTGCACGCCATCGCCCTCGCCGCTGGCCCCGCCAAATAAACACCACGGCGGGCCATCTCTCGTGGCTGCCACCTCTCCCGCGCTATGGAGGGAAGGGCTGCGGACCCTAGCCCCGGCGGCCAACCAGGAGGAGACGCAGTCGTGCGTGCTGATGTTGGCGATGGCGGGGCTAGCGATAAGGCGCCGCCCGCCACTCCCGCCGGGCCTCCACTGGCGGCCTCCCCGGGCCAGACGCCCTCCTCGGGCGTAGGCCCTCGGACCCAACTCCTATTCAACGACGTCGTTGACGTGTCCGGTGGAGCGTCGGAGGGGGGTGAGGACGAAGACGTTGGCGGAGATCTTCCCCAAGGCGGCGACGCAGGCGGTGTCCAACAGTTTGCCGCCAAGACGAAGGCCGGCAAGAAGCTTCCGCCCGCCAAGGCCTCCAAGCCTCCGAAACCCAACCAGGCGGGGAAAAATACTGTCCCGCAGTGGAAGGTCGGGGAGTGCCTGGCAGTGTTCGACGCTTGCGTAGCTGCAACGGAGCGGCAGGTGGAGTCGCAAACACTCGATCGCCAAGCTTGG